>BSBK01006997.1:495000-670000 GCA_027943335.1 Chamaecyparis obtusa
ACATGGGTAAGTCCCACAAGGTATTTGTAGTGGTTGATAACTACCAAGTAGAGCATCAGGCCATAGTGATAGAGGCCATAGGTATGATCAGAGGTAGTAGCATTACCATCTTATATGATTCAAGACCTACTAATTTTTTTATTTCTCCTTTGTTTGTGGAGTGATGCAGGCTTGTGGTAGTTAGGCAGGATGTCAATTGGGAGGTTGAGATAGCATGAGGGGCTAGAGTGTCGGTTAAGTCAATAGTCAAGGATTGCCTGATTTAGATTGGTGATATGACTACAATGGAAGACCTATGTATTACACCCATAGTATCTTATGGCATTATTCTTGGTATGGATTATCTTTATTCCCATGGATCTAAGATGTATTGTCACTAGAAAAATATTGAGTGTGTAGATGATCATGGCACTTCTGCAGTGATTTCAGGGATTAAGAGACCTATATGTATTCATATGATCTTTGCTATGCAGCTTAATCAAAGCATGCAAAAGGAATGTCATTTATTTGTCATTACTATTAGTGATAGGGAAGAAGAGGAGGAGAAGGAACCATCTCTTGATGATTATCCTATTCTTCAGTAATTTGCAGATGTGTTTCCTTCTGAGAATCTTGTATGTGTCCCTGTAGAGTAGTTGACTTTCATATTGATCTTGTACCAGGAGTCGCACCATTTTCAAGAGTTCCATATAGGATGACCACCAATGAACTTAATGAACTCAAGATCCATCTAGAGGATCTTTTAGAGAAAGGGCACATTTTTCCTATCATCTCTCCTTGGGGCACACAAATCATCTTTGTTAAGAAGAAGGATGGATCTCTTTGGCTATGCATAGATTGTTGATAGTTGAACAAGTTAATTGTTAAGAACTGGTATCCACTCACAAGGATTGATTATTTATTTGATCAAATTTAGGCTTCCAATATATTCTCAAAGATAGATCTGAAGTCGGGGTACCATTAGTTGAGGATTATGGAGAGTAATATACACAAAACAACTTTTCGTACTAGATATGGCCACTATGAGTTCACAGTTGTACCCTTTGGTCTTACAAATGCTCCTGCTATATTCATGAGTCTCATGAATGGGGCATTCTGCACATTCCTTTACTAGTTTGTGATTATGTTCCTAGATGACATATCGATATATTCTAAAAATGATAAAGGGGCACAAGGAGAACTTAAGATAGGTATTGTAGTGTTTGAGAGATAATCAGTTGTATGGAAGCTTGTCAAAATGTGCATTATTTAGATATGAGATCCATTACCTAGAACATGTTATTTCAGGTGATGGGATCTTAATTGACCCATCAAAGATCAAAGCCATCATGGATTAGCTAGTGCCAACCAATTATGTGACTGACATTAGGAGTTTCATGGGATTAGCAAGCTATTACTGATGCTTTTTTGAGGGATTCTCTAGAGTGGCACACCCTATTACATCCTTTTAGCGAAAGGGAAAGAAGTTTGAGTGAACAGAGAAGTGTGAGAGGGCATTTCAAGAACTCAAGAAGGAACTTACCAGTACACCTATCCTTGTTGTGTTAGATCCTTCATCATATTTTATGATTTGTACTGATACTTCCCTAGATGGTTTTGGAGTAGTAATTGTGCAGGGTGGTCAAGCCATAGCATATGAGCCTAGGAAACTTAAGAATCATGATCTTAACTACCCTACCCATGACCTTGATCTCACGAAAGTAGTACACACATTAGTGAGATTGGAACACTTCCTCTTAGGAAATTAGTTTGAGTTTCATACAGACCACCAGAGTTTGTAGTATATATTCATTCAAATGAACCTTAACGCCTATCAAAGGAGATGGATGGAGTTCCTTCAAGAGTATGATTTGGATGTCTGCTACATCAAGGGGAAAGAGAAATAGTCCCAGATGCACTAAGTAGCCGACATCGTGAGGTATATTCTATGACTGTAGACACGGGTTTGAGGGATCGCATATTGCATCACTTGCATGAGGATGAGTGGTACACAAATTTTTGTCATGTTATTTGATCTCAGAGAGCCCTAGAGGGGAAGTATGATGATTATTATTTAGAGTACAATGGACTATTACACCATAGAGGGCACATCTATGTACCTTATTCTAGGGGATTGTGATATTTCAATATGTTAGAGGCTCATAGAGAACCTTATGAAGCACATCCTAGAGTCAAGAAGATGCATGCATATTTGAGACAGTTGTATCATTGGTTGGGCATGAGGAAACACATTGTAGAATTAGTAGCCCAATGCCTTGAGTGTTAGAGAGTTAAGGTAGAACACCACCATCTAGGTGGATTTTTTCAGCTCCATGAGATGCTTGAGTGGAAGTGGGACACTATTTCCATGGATTTCATCATTGGTCTTCCTATGTCATCTCATCGTTACAATGCCATCATGGTGACAATTGACAAGTTGACCAAGGTGGCTCACTTCTCACTCATTCGTACTACATTTACAACACCAGTAGTGGCATAGGTTTTCTTGTGGGATATTTTCAGACTTCATGGTATTCCTCACGAGATCATCTCTAATAGAGACTCTCTCTTGACATCTTCCTTTTGGAGGTAATTATAAAAGCTTTGGGTACCAAGCTCAACTTTAGCACAACATATCATTCAGAAATGGATGGACAAAAAGAGAGGGTTAAGAAAGTGTTAGAGAACATGTTCCTCATATATAATATGGACCATCAGACAATATGGGAGGAGTACCTACACTTGGTTGAGTTTTCCTACAACAATGGGCATCATACTTCCTTGGATATGTCACCTTATCAGGATTTGTATGGTAGACTGTACAAGACACCGTTGAGTTGGGATTGTGTTGAGTATAGAGTAGCTATTGGGCTATAGTTGGTTAAGGATATGGAGTAGAAAGTGGTTTTGACTAGGAGGCATCTTAAAGAGACTCGGGATAGGTAGAAGAAGTATGTAGATGCAAATAGGATAAATCATAGCTATATAGTTGGTGATAGAGTTTTCCTGAGAGTGCAATCGCATAAGAGTCCAATCTATTATGGAAAGGTTATAAGCTCGCACCTCACTTTGTTGGACCATTTGAGATCCTTGAGAGGATAGGACTAGTTTCTTAATGTCTATCTTTTCCACCTAGCCTATCATGCATCCACAATGTGTTTCATGTTTTTGTATTGAGGAAATATATTTATGATGAGTCTCATATCATAGATTGGGATGCCTTGCAGGTGCAGGTAGACATGTGGTTGGCTTTGGATCCCATTCACATTTTAGCTCATTAGACATACGCTCTTTGAGGTTGAGAGCTTAACCATGTTAGGGTCTAGTGGGATTTTTATGATGAGGTTACAACATCATGGGAGGACGCAGTGAAAATTATATTTTTGCACCTCCATCTTTTTGATGAACTCTAGGAGAAAGTTCATGCCTAGGGAGGAGGGTGTGAGGCCCTACCCCAAACCCATCATAGCATTTCCTTTTATCTTTATGATAGACTTAGTATTTGCTACTCTATTTTGATGCATTATGGATTTATACTCTATATGATAGGGATTTGATCACATTGGATTGTGGTGTACCTTATTTTATTATGCTTTTTGTACTCATGATGATGACTTTATGATACATTTATGATTGCATTATGGTTAATTAACTTAAATAAATATTATGCTTATGAAATTGAGTATATTCTTACTTGAATTAATTAGGAGAATTACAATTAAATGCAAATTATAATGAGATGTGATATTACTGTAAATTAGACATTAGGTGCTTAAATGTTATTTATTTGTGCATATAATTTCATGTGGGAAATGTATTAGAAAGGTGTCGATTGTTCTGTTGAGTTGATCTATGAATGGATTATGTAGAGATGTTAATTAAATGTCAAACACCTATATGATGTTATTTTCATGTATCTTATATCCATATGATTACTTGGACTACTAATACTTGATTTGAGATGTGCAGGAAAATGACCATGGAAATTATTTGGAGAACTAGGACCAAACTTATGTGTGTTAGGGAAGCCAAGGTTGTGTCTAATTGAAGAGACAATACTTCGTATGTAATGTGATTTATTTCGTAAATGTGAATTCTTGTATATTTGTTCATATTGTAATTGGTATTTTTTAATTATGTAAATACCTAAATGGACATATCATGTGTATTTTTGTGTTCTGCATTTGTGTGGTGTCACTTGACACTTTTAATGTATATATGTAGCAATCACATGTCCATTTGAGGATGGAGATGTTGCAACCTAACCTAGGGTAGTCCCATTTAGGATCTCAATGTGAACCATTTCATTAGAAAGCCATAGATATGTTTAAATCATCTTCAACCCGTAGGTAAACTCTAGGTGGGTTTTTGGAGGGTTAAATGAAGCCCCTAGAGATGAGTTGAGGGTTAGATTTTGGTCAAATATTTGCCCATACTCCATTTATGACCCTTCTTAAATGTCACTTTTGAGAAGTGGTGAATTTTGGGTTGTGAGAAGAGGTCAAGCCCATACCCCTTCCCTACTTTTGGTCTCCATCTCATTTATGAGGGGAGACAAGAAAGGAGAAGAGGAATTTTTGAACCATTCCTCCTTAATGAGAGTAGGTGGGGAAGTGGTTGGGAGTCCTTTTAGAGGGGATTTTGGAGAAGATTTTGGGTTGTTCACCCACTCTCCAATTTTTGAGACAACTAAAACTTAGAGAAGGATTGAGAAAAAGGAGAAGGAATTAGGACTTGGGAATTCTTCATCAACTTTCATTTTTCCATAACTTGAGTAGAGGTTGGTTGCAATATCCTCCATGGTTTTTATGTTTTTCTTTTTGAGTAAGAGTTTTTGAAGATGAATGATCTTGTATCTTGTTTTTTTGTGCATTCTTTCATGTTGTTGTATTGTTATTTTCATGCTTGATTATTTATGGGAGTGCAAGGCAAAACTCACCCTTGGGAGGGCAGAGTAGCCTTGGGGTGAAGGGTCTTTTATGACAACTTAGTGAGTGAAGAGTCTCTCCTCGTGGAGAAGAGGGATAAGGCAAGGACTATGGGATCTTTGTTGTCATTGCATATTTGCGGGTCTTAAGGGAGTTTTGGCATGTAGCCATGGGGGCCATAAGATTTGTCGGGTTTGCATTGTAGAGAAGGAAGTGGTTTTCTATGCCTTGTGAAGGAATTTGCATATTATTTTTGTGGCATTCTCCTCCTAATTATTTTGTCTACCTTCACCCCATTATTTGGTTCATTTAGTGACCTTATGTTCATAAACCTTGGGTTGGGAGATTTTGTGTTTTGTATTGTTTGTAAGTTCTGTATGTGCACATATTTTGGCTTGTGTGTAATCTTGTTTGGTGTTTAGTTGTCTTAGCTCGAGGGTGGCCTTGTAAAGGCCTAGGTTGGGAGGTGATCCTCGATGGTCAAGGTTAAAGTTTTACTACAGGTTTACTTCATGTTTCAAGATAAAAAGGATAGGAGAAAATGAAGAAAATGGAGCTATATTGCTCCTAGTTTGTAAAGAGAAAAACAATAATGTGATTTTTTTAATTTAAGTAGTAATATAGTCATATTTGTAAAATTGTAAAGTTGAAAAATAATGTATTGAGAGCTAATTTATATTAGTATTGTGTGTGGAAAGAAAAGGATTCTAGAAGGTTTATGCATCTTCACTCTTATTTATTTTTGCATCTTGCAAATTTGAAAAAAAAAGAAAGAAAGAAAGCATTGTAAACCTAGTGTATGTTCTTTTTTTAAAAAGAGACATTTATTTTATGTAAGAGCATTCCTTGGATATGTAGATGTATTCTTTTAGCTTCAAGTAAATGTTGATATTTAATGTATACAGTTGAATTTGTAAATATATGAATATTAATTTTAAGATCTATCTTTAATTGAAGGAAGAAATTTTAAATCAACCTTTGTGTATTAAGTTATATTCTGACTTCTTTTGGGGAAATTTTTTTTTTTAAATACCATGTATATTCTTCCATTCATATAGATGTATACTTAAAATAAGTACATATATATATGGGAAGATCAATGTGTACATTTATATTTTAAAACCAAAAAAAATTTCTAACCCTAGTTGGTTATGTATAAACACTTGCATAAATATATATCTCAAAAAATGTATATATGTGTATATACATATTTATGTGTAAACATAGTCATATGTACAGTCTTAAAATAATAATAATAATAATAATAATAGATATACCTTTCTTTTACACCGGAATATTTATGCATATAAACACACACATATATTCAAATTCATCTTTTAGAAAATTATATATATATATATATATATATATATATATATATATATATATATATATATATATATAATTAAATTTAAAAAAATTGGGAAGGGCTAAAAACCCTACCCCCATGTTGGGGAAGGGCTCATCCTGGTGGCTCGCATCAAGCGAGTACCACGACAGTGGCCTTGCCACTCTTGTGGTAGCCACTGACCACGGCCAATGGTCATGGCCACTATGATGGTGACCATCACGATGACTACCACGGACTGCCACACATGGTCATGCAGCCATAGTGTGTGGTCACCACTGTCGCAGCCCTAGGGGTCAAATCAATATTTTATATATATATATACATTTTAATATTTAAAAAAAATAGAAACAACAGCATGTTTATATATATATATATATATATATATATATATATATATATATATATATATATATATATATATATATATATATATATATATATATATATATATATATATATATATATATATTTCTTTTGTTATCCTTCCATAACAAAAAGATAATATAATCAGCTATACCTACAACAAAATTTGTAATAGAATACCTTCCTCCACCATCCATTTTCAACCTATACACACACATACACGCACACGCACACACACACACATAAAGAGTTATGAGACGAGGAGAGAAGGTTAGAGGAAGAAAATGTGTACCCTAACCCTAATTTTGGGTTAGGATTTGAAATAGAGAATGAGAGGAGAAGAGTTTGACAAAAAATGAAAGAAATAAAAAACTTCAAAATAAGTTTCTCCCTCTCATGTAGAAACAGGGAAACCCTAGTTAGGGTTGAAATAGCAAACTAATAAAATAATAGGCTTTAAATTTGTGTTCTCGCTTTTTGTCTTGAACTTTAAATTTAAATTTATGTTTTAGCTTTTTGTTGTGACTTTTCAAATTAGGGAGCCTAATTAATTAATTAACTATAATGTGGTCTTTATTTGCAAAAAGGGGATTTTAGTATAACTGCTAGTGAAAGTGATTTACATTGTCACATCTAAAATGAGCATCAATTCATTTCCATATCCAATCCATCAAACATTGAGTTTCTATTAGAACATAATGTTATTAGGGGTCATACCCTTATAACATTTATATATTATTCTAATATAAGATTTTAAAACCTTATATATTGTATGCTTTATTAAGCATGTCATATTTAAAATAATGATTATCTAATAACTAAGATTATCAGTTATTTATGTATGGGAGCTATTGAAAAGGTGACTAATGCCCCTTCGAGTGTTTTCCACCCTTCCTCTTATATTTATGGAGGTTTTCTCTCATTTAAGAGAATATGGATTTGGAGTTTTAAGGTGAGTTATATCACTATGCACAAAATATATTATTGACCATGTGGAACTAAGGAAAAGTGTCGCTATATTTAATTTGTTTCTAATAGAATATATTTTCTAAGTTTTCTAATAAAATAATTCTTTATGGGATTTTTTATCCAAAAAGGATTTTTCTCATGCATATCATGTGAAATGTATTTAAATTTATGATAGCATCTCCATTGATTTTATATTTTTCTTATAATGATAAATATCCTAAGATCCTAATTTCTAGTATGGTATTAGAGTATATTAGTGAATATTAATTATTTTTTATAGATTATAACTCTAAGTATTTTCAAAAAACTACTAAACTCAAGTTACCACATTCGAGTATATTTCATGAAACTAGTTCTAAAATGATGTGTTTATTTTTTATAATTATTTCGTGAATGTAGTTTTAGAATAGCATGTCTATTTCTTCTTTATGTTTACTTTTTGACACTAGAAATCAACAAATTTGAGATTAAAATTTCTTTGAAATTGATGGAAACTCTTTATATACTCAATCAACACGTGTGCAAGGTCATTTGTGCAATATATGGTATATTGTTTCTATTGTTTTAAAATCAATCCACCAAAAAAAATTGATAACAAAAGCAGCAAAACCTTTATTTTTTATATACTCAATCAACACATATGCAAGGCCATTTGTGAAATATATAGTATGTTATTTCTGTTGTTTTAAAATCAAGCACCAAAATCATTGATCTTATGATTTGATTTTTGAAACTTTATTTGATTTGAGATTGTTTAAAAAATATGAGTCTCTATTCGTATAACTTTGGTTGTGAGATGAATGGATGACATTTTGTCTTGAATTATGATTGATTAAAAAATGGAAAAAATTTATCTTATTGTAATGAGATTGATTATTGGCAATTTTTTCCCCGCTAATAATTCAAAAATGGAAACCAACTTCCCAAATTTTTACTTAAATTATTTTTTTCAAGCCCAAACTGTTGGATTATGGAGAGGGGGGGTGAATTAGTAATCCCTGATTCTAAACACCTAAAAAAACTTCTCTGATTAACTCGGTGACATATCGGTAAAAATCACTTCACTATTACCGACAATAGTAAATAAACTATAACAATCACTAAATCATTCACACAAATCATGCATCACATGTAACACCATTATTTAACTGGAAACCCAGCTTTCGAAAAAAACACTATGTGAATTGTCACCCACTAAGAAAATACTCTTCTAAAGTATGTTCGGTTAAGAGCCAATCTTGTTAAAGATTACAATGCATACTATTAGGTGTGACCCAGTCAAGGGATTTACCCTCAGATCTGTTAGGATCTTCACCCTATTAGGAGTGGCTTGGTTAGATGGCTTCAAACACTCTTTATAATGTTACCATTTTCAAGGATTTTATAATAAGACTATTAAGTCCACTCTGTTAAGAGATTTTCTCTATTACAAATGCTAGTAAGAAATAGTAAATAATTTGACCTGTAGATTTGCAACTATCTTTTCTTGATTAGATCCTTTGTGTGATCTTCAATCTTCACATCAATTCTTCATTATCCACTGGCATCAACACTTCATCAAATCCCTTTTTTCCACTCGAAATTTCTTTGTTCCTTCTTCACTGCATCAGTCGATAATTCTTCAACTATTCAATTTTCTATCCATTTGTTGATACAAATTCATCCTTTATATAGACAATTTTTTCCTCTTAATCTCCTCTATTACATTTTCCTTCAATCAATTTTAACCGTCCAATTCATTATACCTTGAATCTAGATCTTAGTAACACGTTTTATTTTCACCTAGGAACTTGAACTTTCTTGAAACTTGTTCCGTTTGCTTTAACCATTTAGATCTAAGTCATAGATCTTCACCTTGAATTTTCCAGTCCGTAGATCTCTTGTAACTAGCTTTCCTTGTCATCATGATCATCCAACTCATCATAGCTAATCATTAAATTTTGATTCAATCCTTATTTAATATATGTTCCTTGCTTGGTGTCCTCCATCTATATTTTAGTTAACTTCACTCAGTGCCTAAACCTTTTTTTCTTCTCAGTGCCTTCAGTTCCTTTGCCTTTACCAAATTACTTCTTTTTTAACATTTACCTTTACCAGGTGACATTTCCTGCTCGGCAGCCAAAAACTCTTTTGCTTACCGACTTGACGAATCTTCATCACCATGCTTTACCAATTTATCATAATTATATGTTAGGTAGAAAATAATTATATCAACATAATCTAATCATTCGCTGATCTGTATCAACTATCCATTTAAGTTTTTAAACTTCACAACATCTCATTTCTTCTCCTTCTTAACTCATTCAACTTATATCATTACCGAATGATATGGAAACATAATATAAACCAGAAATAAATTGCTTGACATCAATGACAAGACAATAACTAATCTAAGATTTCTACTATCATGTATTCCTCTGATCTTGGTTGGTCTTCATCATCATCACCATCAGATAATCAATCTTCAACATTGCAATTAGTAATGGTAACACAAACTAATTTAATAAAATGAAGGGATCATCATATATCACTTAAATAGAATTTAAAAAAGTAAATAAGACTTAAATGCACATTATTAGAGATTAGAAAAATACATTTTAAACTTGTGACTTTTCAAATAGGAAAAAAGTGGTGTTGTCCTCACCCTTCCTCTTATTAATCGTTATATTCCTAATCACATCAATAATACAAATCCCTTGTAGTTTTAAACATGACTATTCCTATTATTGAACATATCTATTTAATAAGTTTGCATTCATAAAAAAAGGGCATCAACATTTTCTAGAGACTTGTAAAATACATCTTAAATTTGTGACGTAGTGTTGTCCTCACCCTTCCTCTTACTAATCACCATATTCCTAGTCACGTTGATAACTCAAATTTCTTTTAGCTTTAACCATGACTATTCCTATTATGGAACATATCTATTTTATAAGTTGACATTCATTAAAAAAGGGCATCAATATTGTCTAGTGATTTGAAAAATACATCTTAAATTTGTGGCTTTTCAAATAAGAATAAAGTAGTGGTGTTGTCACCCTTCCTCTTACTAATCACCATATTCCTAATTACATTGATAACTCAAAGCTCTTGTAGTTTTAACCATGACTATATCTATTGTGGAACATATATATTTAATAAGTTGGCATTCATAAAAAAAAGGGCATCAAAATTGTCTAGTGATTTGAAAAATGCATCTTAAATTTGTGACCTTTCAAATAAGAAAAAATTATTATCCTCACCCTTCCTCTTACTAATCTTTATTTTCCTGACCATATTGATAACTCAAAGCTCTTTTAATTTTAACAATGACTATTTTTATTTTGAACATATCTATTTAAGTAGGCATTCATAATAATAATAATAATAAGTGCATCTAACATTGTCAAGTTAATAACTTGATAGTTTATGACATAAGGGGCTCAACATGATTTGGTTGAAAATTATGTTCTTTCAACCATATTTCTTTTTTTATCAATAACTATTCTTTATAATCTTTCATCATTAGAGTTATGAAAGTTAAAGGTTGATTTTTTTAATTATAAAAATAACTTTTTTTTATGAATTACTAAAGCTAAATACCCAACCCTCATATGCTCTATGTTTAAAGAATTCATATTGAAAATAATTTTAGAGATACATATTATTATAAAAAATAGAAGTTGATAAATTTTTGGAGTTAATGTCTTTTAAAAGATGAGGTTAATACTTGAAAATATTCATTTATTATTATATATATTATAACCTTAGAGAACAATTATTAAGTTCATAATATACATTACCTTTAAGAATAAGAGATATATAATTTTATTTTTCAATCAAATAAGATTGTCTCATGTGTAAAAGTTCAAATAGTTATCTATATGTAATACTTTGATAAAATTCTTTGAGCAATTTGCATGGCTAAATGTTTGTTATTTTTATAAGTGATGCAAAACATAGATCAATTAAAGGACAACACATACATTTTTGCTAGTTTGAGAGTGTACCTTTGCACTTGTATCAAATTATACATATGAAAGCTTCTTCTAAGAGATCATTTCTTTATTTTCTTAATATTTTATAGTAAATCAATAGATTTTCTATTTTAATAAACTGAATGTTTACTTTTACTTTAGGTAAGATGGCCCCTAATTAATATTATTTTTTGTCTGGATTATTTTATCTTTTATATTAGGCTTGTTATATGACACTTAATTTTAGATTTTCATCAACTATATAAGTTGATATAAATATTTTTCTTTTAGCTCAAGATAATTATAATTATAAACTTTTGTTATAAAATTGATGTAGAATTGGACAACAAAATTTATTTCTAGCTAAGGTAGTGTTTAGGTAGGCAACCCAAAAATTAGAATACTGACACAAGTTTTAATCTTATAGAAGATATGCCCTATTTATTTATTTATTTATTTATGTAATCTAAATTCACAACTTCTTCACTAGAGCATGGCTCGTTGCTAGTATTAACAATCATTCATGTTCACTCTATATAGATTAAAGTATGGGTGTACTTAATCTCTAATTGTTCAAGCCAAGTTAAAATTGTTCTTTTGAAACCATAAAATAATATGAATTGTAAAAAGGGAAAATTTATTTGTTAATTAGAAGAAATTTATTCCAGTTAATCATATATGGTTATGATCTCAAGCAATATACATGAATACATGATTCCCTTTCTAGTTTGATACTTATAACATGAAGTATTCATACTTTAGATATACCAAAATTTAGATAATACTCCTAATACTATATTCCCTTGTCAAATACAAGGCTATCACATAAATTCATTCTTGTAGCTCATCCATTGCTTTTAGGATTTCAAGATTAATATTTGCAACATTTATTTCATATGATTCAAGTGTTCTTTTTCTACGTCTAACTTAATATATGCATCTCATTTATTTACACTAACAATGAAAAGTAGTCGATGATTTACGTAAGTCATTTGTTTCATAAAATTGTCATAAGTAACTTAATATATTAAATTGTATTAGTATAAGCTTCATGTATCATCTAAATTTACTAGGTATCTAGGACCTTCTTATAATGGTGTCTATTGTCCTAATACACTACCCAAGAAGCAAGCCTAGAAAGGATAATGTTTGATTAATGATGTAAAGTTAAGTACTTAGAGGGGAGGGGTGAATCAGTACTCCAAAAATTTTTATCTTATTTTCTAAGCATTTTCCGAAATGTAAGCTTTGCATACATCACCATAAAACATAACTCATAACACCATGATTTTTGGTCTCGCAGAAACCCTTGGTCAGAGGGAAAAACTACGGTGTAGATGGTACCCACAATCCTTCACTACTGCAGTAAAAAGGTTACTCAGTCAGAGTTAAAAAATTTAGCTACTTCTGATAGCTTACCCTGTTAAGAGTATTTACCCTATTAGGAGTACAAAAGACTTATGTAGTCTACCTTGCTCAAGGATTTTTACAATCTCTAATCAAAGAGATGTACCATGTTAAAGGATTTATAAAATAAGACCTATTAGGGCCTACTCGGTAAAGGGATGTTAATACTCTGATTACAATATAAACCAGTACTAAAAATGTATGTAGTAATGCATCAACATATGGTTGTCAGACTCAATGTGCTCAATAACATTTTACCTCATTCTGCACTTCAATCACAATTCAGTTTCTGCACTCGGTAGCCTCAAATTTGATTCACATTCATAGTTCTACTATAATTGTTTTATTACTCGGTAATCTTATCTACACATAATCACCATCACATCCTTCTCTGACTGATCATCATCTTCTCTTTGTACTTTCTTTGATCCGATCTTCATACACTAATCCTTTTATATTTGACCTAGAAGCAGTGGAAATGTTCTACATTCTTCTCTTTAAATGGTGGTAGCATTGGTTTCATTTCCAAAGTATATATTCCACTTAATTTTCATTGGTGGATCTTACCTCGTAATCATGTGCAATCATCTTTTTTTATATCTCCACCGATTTACCAAACTATCTTCTTGAAATTTATAAAACATTTATGCTCAGTGTCCATATTCAATGTATTTATTATAATATGTTATGTCAGCCTGTGTTACTCAGTAACACATTTTATTCTTGCTTTGTAACATGTATACTTGACTCGGTAACTACTGTCATGCACTTTGACTCGATAACTATCTTACAATGCTTGGTGCTTGTATTTCTCTGCTTGGTTCATGTCTCTTATTTGCCTTTACTGAAATTGTCTCTTCCTTTACCGACTAACTTGTTTACTTTACCGACTGAGTCATATGACTCCTTCATTCACCGACTGAATTTGACAATAAATATGACTTTAACAATAAATTTGATGACAAAATAACTCTTTAGGAGTATCAATCTCCCCCTTTGGCATTAGTTTGGCATCTTTGTCAAAAATTTTAAAGTCATCAAAATTTTGTCCTTAATCAAAAGTTGACCATGCTCCATAACTCTCGGTATAACTTATAACTCTCTATAACTCCCCATGTGACAATACTTCCTATATACATATCTCCTTATGACTAATATTATATCCCCCTTTATATAATATTATATCCCCCTTTTTGACAAAAATGCCAAAAAAAAAATTACTTGTTGGGATCCGGTCGTGGAATCTTATCAAAAATATATTGATATTTCTTCTTTGCATCTTCCTGGGATGTCTCCCATGATTCCTTCAGTGTTCAACACCACAATTTGTTCACCAATATCTGTTGCTAATCTAATCATGCTATACATAGCACTGATGCCAAGGGTATTGACCAATCCTTTTGCCTTGTGAATATGCTTATGTAATAATTCAACTTGGGGTATCAAAATTTCTTGCAGCTCCAGAAGTTCCATTCTGATCTTTTTCTCTTCTTTTCTAAGCTCATATTGCATTCTCATTAAATGTTTTAGCCTCTGGTAATAAAGTTGAAATCTTCCAGG
The DNA here is from genome assembly GCA_027943335.1 of Chamaecyparis obtusa. Taxonomy (NCBI): domain Eukaryota; kingdom Viridiplantae; phylum Streptophyta; class Pinopsida; order Cupressales; family Cupressaceae; genus Chamaecyparis; species Chamaecyparis obtusa. Next base: position 509,514 of record BSBK01006997.1, read on the forward strand.
CTCGATTGTGACCTTTGTCAGCTGCTCGGTCAACTCTTTCTCAACATATTCATCCTTCTTTTTGATATCCTCAATAAAATTTGACATCAAACAAATCTTTTGAAATAATATTTTTGAACTCATTTTCCAATTCTACAATCAACTATGAAAGTGATACCTTATCCAATGCAACAGATTGGAGTAAATCTTCAATTGTTTTATTCTCCGTGTTCTTCATGTGCACTTGCATTAGATACTCAGTGGTCTCTATACTAGGTTATTTTACTTGTTTAACTGATTCTTCCAATTGACTAAGTAGGTTGTCCTCATTTACATTAGCATCAGGAACAATCTCATGTAGTACATCCTTAACACTCTCTAGCACATCTCTCTTTTTCTTCTTAGCTAGCATTTTGTCCCGGGTTGCTATCATTTTAAGTAGATCTCTAAATTCTAATAATTCTTTTGGGCTTAGTGAGGAAATATCTACCTTTGGTATAATTATCGATTGGCTTAAGTCAACTTTTTCTTCCTCATGCTTCCTTTTCTTTAACATTTTCTTCTCAACTTGGATACTTTCACCAGTAGAAAACATTGGGGAACATGATGCCTTTATTGTATCAGATGTAGTAGTTATTGTGGTATCTTCAGTTCTTTCTCCTTTTTCTTCTTCTTGCTTTTTTCATCTTTTTCATCTTGTTTCTCCTCTTTCTTCTCTTCATGAACTTCTTATTTCTTCTCTTCTTGTTTATATTATTCCTTCTCCTTTGCTTTTTCTCGCTTGTCTAAATTTTATTGTTATCCTGAGGTCTCGGTAAAAGTGACTTGCTCGGTATTCTGATCTATATTTGTCTCAGTGTCTTTATTGTCCTCAGTTACCTTTTTTCCATCTCATTTACCTTTTCGATGGTCTTCTCTTCTACATCAATAGGAATATCTTTAACAACTTCAGAGAAGACCTCATGAATCTCAGGAAAATCAAATACTTGTTCTAGAATTGGATCGTCGGCCATCAACTTAGCAGTAGCAACATCAATTTTTATTTCTTCGGTGTCCTTGTCCTCGGTGGTCCCATGACATCTTCATCATGTCTAATTTCATCTACTGGATCCTCGTCAGTGATATCCTCAATAATCACTTCATATTTTTCTAGTGTCAATTCAATAGGATCTGACTTACCTTTTTGTGCCTCAGTCTCGTTTGAATAGTCAAGAAATAATATCTTTCTCCATATATCATTTTTTTCATTTTGTACTAGTTCTAGCTCTCTGACCATAATCCTTAGTGATCTACTCTTTACAAGAAATATTTTTGAGTGCTCTTTCAATGCTTTAGTGATCTCTTGTACTGACAACTCGGGTACAGTAATTGCTAGGGGTCTTTCCCTCTTTTTTTTTCATAAGTCATTGCATACTTCCATCTAGCATCAATATTCTTATATAAATCATCAAGTAGTCAGTTGAAAACTTCAACCAGTATAGTTCTGAATTTATGCAACGTGAGGAAAACTGCCTCCTCTATCTTTTCTTTGTCTTTAACACTCCTTGTTTCATACTTGGCATATTTAATTCCTGCAAAACCTCCATAATTCTTAAGATTTTTAATAAACTCATCTAAGTCTTTCGGTTTTAGGGGCTGGTTTTGCACAACTTTGAATTTTCTCAAATCCTAAGACTCGGTATCACTATCTTCTTGCAACTTTATCTTTCTCCTCGGTCGGTTTGATGCTTTCTTTTCCCTTACATATGTTTCAGGCTTCAGTAGATCTAACTCAGGTTTCCTCTTCTCCCTCGATGTAGAAGTAGACCTTGTCAATGGTATTGTTCCCTTAGGGTTCAGTGATTTCTTTTTCACTCTTGTTTTCTTACCCTTGACTTCAGATGGACCTGCCTCATCTTCTTCAACACTTATACCTCGATTTTCTGACAAAACACTTATCATTCTACTTTTTTTTCTCTGATCTTTAGGTATCAATATACCTATTTTTATCTTTTCTTTCACCTCTTCATATGTCCCATATATGTTTTCTTTCTTATCAATAGGTTTAGCTAATAGGGCTTCAATTTATTACGATGCAATATCAATATCAATTTCATAGCCCATTGGTTGTAGCCAGATAGTCCTTGGCTTCACATCTTTCACAATGCATGTGTTGGTATCCACTTTAAAACAAATAGTGTCTTGACGATCTTCCACTAACTGAGGTGGAATTCTGAATTTCTTGCGCATTCTTGTTTGGAACTTAGTGAAATAGACATTCATTACAATGTCAAAGTTGTCTCCTAAACTCTAAATGAATTCATTAATCTTTTAGATAATCAGTTTCTTCACATTCTATATTATATATTTGATTGATGGAAATAAGTTTTGAAAGTAAAAGAATATACATACCAACAATGAACTGAACTTCAAAGTGTTGGTCTTTGCTTTCGGAATAGTGTTCATATTATCATCAAACTACTTCAACAGAATCTCACATAGATCAATCTGCATGTCCTTATTAACTATCTTATATGAAATGTCCACAGCTCCACATGGTACATTGTCCACTCGAGAAGATTGGAAGAATCAGTAAGAAATGACATTACATGAGAATCTCAATTCAGGATCTTCTACAGTAGATAATTTAAGACCTCTTCCATCTCATTTAGCTTGTTTAAACTCACATAAATTATTCTTGTCGGTTTGTTTATTAACCTTCAGTCTATCACTGGTTGGATATCTAGTCACAATGTGCAACACATCCTTGTTGGAAACTACAATTGAAACAATTGTTATATTTTCACTGATGTCAAACCTTAACTGGTAAGATAGTTGCTATTTAGGATAACCATATCTTTTGATTGATGAAGAGGATTTGAAAAGAAGAGATAATAAGAGGACCTAAGGAAAGGTTGATTTATGTGATACTTCAATGGGTACTTGATTAGTTGGCACATTGACAAGGTAATGTGTTGTTTATCTAGTAAGAAGAAAGACTGAAAATATAGGCTTAATCGAGCAAAAGTGAAGAAATCTAGCTTAAGCCGAGTGATCTTAGTGTTGACCGAGCACTAGTATATGCTGAGTAAAACTAGTGTTGACAGAACATGAGTAATTGTCAAGCGACAGGAAATTATCGAGAAAAGACCGTGTTTTCCGAGGAAGACATTTTTTAGTGATGACCGAGATACACAGTGATGGCCAAGAAGATGAGCACAGTATTGACCAAGTGTTAATAATTTACATTTGGAGAAAGAATTGAGGATCCCAGCTAACATAGTTGAATTCTTCGAATATGTAAAACATGTTGACATTATTAATGAATTGTATGGAGCATTTAATGCATGGTAAATCATTTTCTTATGGATTCAAAGATAAGTTTGGAGATGTCTCTAGAAGGAAAAGAGGATAACATAATGATGGGAGGATTTGATGAATCTAACCAAAACCTAAGATCTATGGAGGAGATGAAGTCGCAAAAGATTAATCTACTTGATCAAGGAGGTATAAGATTAACCTAATTGTGAGGTTACAAAGTATGAAGAAGAGGTTGATGTTATTGACCGATAAGTCTAAGCAGAAGGCTAAAGGTGAAATTGTGAAGGAGCTTAACAGAGTAGTGATTGCTTGAAGTGAATTCCGAGCAGATCAGAGATGGAGATGAAATGAAGGTCAATCAGTAAATCAACATATGTGCGAAATAGATTTGTATTTGCAAAGTGAGTTGTATGTTTTTCAGATCATAAACTATTGCTACTTTCTAACCATTGTATCAATCTAAATCCTTTAATCAAGGTTGGCCCTAACAGTCATTGTATAAATCATTTAATCAAGGTGACATTCTAATAGAATGTTCTTAAGTCTTCTAACCAGGCCACTTTTAACAGAGTGTTTTAAATCCTTTAACAGAGTCACACCTAACAATGTGTATGTAAACCTTTAACTGGGTTGGCTTCTCATAGAGCTCACTTTAGAAGAGTGAAAATCAATAGCATGTTACAAAGTAGTTTTTCCCAAATTTGGTTTCCACTATAAATTCTGGTGTTATACTTGTGTGAATGATTTTGATGTGGATGATGTTGAAAGCTTTATATTCTGCAATTTAATTACTTTTGGATAGTGGACTGCATGTTATATGTTTCTGATATATGCTATAAAGACTGAGTGGAATTGATGATTAGATCAGAGTTTGTTGAAGTACTGGAAAGTTCAATTGGTACATTTGGACCTAAGAACAACTGATTCACCCCCCTCTCTCTGTTGTTCTTAAATCATTCTAACAATTGGTATCAGAGTTGTTGGTGCTTGTAGAGAAAATTTAAAAGGTACTTGAAGCTAATGATCAAGATGTACAAAACGGAGGTACCGAAGCTGAACAAAGAGAACTTACCTGCATGGCAGAGTTTGATGAAATTGTATCTAGCTAGTATTGGTGATTCAATCAACTACTATGTTGAAAATGAGTATGTTACACCTGTTGCACCTTTGACTACTAAGGAGATGAAAGCAAAACAAGAACACAATCAAGCAATGTTGGAGATTGCATCTACCCTAAGCTATCCTGAATTTGAAGACATCAAGGATTGTACTAATGCAAAGAAAATGTGGGACACTCTTGCAACTATCTATGGTGGAGATACAAATGTACTGAGAGCCAAATCTGAAAGCCTGAGAGGTAAGTTTGATGAAATGAAAATGCAAGAAGGTGAAAATATTGCTCAGTATTGTGGTAGAATTAAGGAGGTAGTGAATACTATTAGAGGAGCTAATGGAAACATTGATAATGAAACTATTATTGGTAAAGTATTCAGAACTTTGCTTCATATCTATGCTATCAAAATTTATGCAATACAAGAATCAAGATATAACACTGGTAATGTTCTAACTTTGGAAATTCTTGTTGGTAAGTGATTGAGGTAGGGGCATCCTCAGTTCCTAAAGATTTTGGTAGTCTCGGTAACTGTCTGGTGGAGCTCGGTTAATTGGTTGGTAATCTCAGTAGAAGACTGGAGTTTCTCAGTCTTTGGTGATAATTCTCGGTCGGATTCTGTTTGGCTTCATCGATGGACCTCGGTGGTCATGTAAAGGTTCTCAGTTGGAAGTACTGACAAAGCTCAGTGGATGATGGTCACTCGGTGACTCGGTGTTTCTAGTGCTCGATGCTTAGTTACCGATGGGGTCTCGGTGTTTATTTCTAGTGCTCGGTGTTCTTGCTGACTGACTTGTGTTTTTGGATGAATCGTCTTAGCTGACTGGTGTATTTAATTTGGGTCGCGCTCCTTGAGTTATGGATTGACCATTAGACGTGTGGGACCTAGATCAGGCGTGTTGCATTCTCCTATGTGGATTTGGATGCCAACATGATGAATTATTTGTTGGAAGGCTATGTGAGAGTCGACTGATGTTTCATTTAATATTTGTTTGTTTTTGGAAGCCGACTGGGTTTTGGGATTTATTTGTTTCTAAAGCCAACTTATAGTTGTGTAGTATTTAAGGGGGGTTTGGGTAGTTGTTAGGGAAGATTTGGTAGGTAGAAGGAAGTAGAAGAAGTGTAGTATAGTTAGTAGCTTGTGAGCTTAGGAACAAGAAGATTGCTTGGTGGCTTGTGAGCACAAGTTTAAATCTTTCTTGGAGTACCTACCAGTGTCCTGTTGTGTTACAGACCTAGGCTAGCTGAGAGGTGTATTGGATCCTACGTGATCTTGTTGAGTTGTTGTAATCTTTGATGTATTTGGTCGTGACTGAGAAGGCCTTATAGCTCAGCGTGTTGCTTGTAAGCTTGGTTACTAATGAATAAAGAAGATTTTTAATTCTATATTGTGTTGTGTTGTGTTATTCCGCATTGTTGGTGTTTGGCTGCAAGTGTAGACAGTCCTTAATTGGATCCTCCTTTCTTGACTGCATCAAAATGGTATCAAAGCGATTTGATCTTGTTTGGAGAAAGGTTGGCGAAGAGATTGTGTGCAATCTGAGTTGCGGATCTGTGTTACTAAACTTGTGAAATCGTGGCCTAGTTGTTCATGTGAGGTGGCAGGTTGTAATCTGACTTGCATACAACTCCGAGGTTGTCACAAGGTGGTCGGTGTAGGTTTTGTTGCAAAGGGTTTTCAAATATCTTTGGAGATGTCTCTGAGAATATTGGACCTTGGTGCGATTGCATATCTCTGTGATGTGGTGGAAGCAAAAATTTCTGAGGGGTTTGCTCAGTGGGAAACGGATTTGTTGAGCCGTATGGAGAATCGAGTGGATATCCTTGTGAAGGAAAGTATTTTTGAGCTTTGTAAAGCTTACCGGAGTTGGGACATGCCAATTCAGAAGAAAGTTGTCTGGCCTATTAGAAGATTGGCCCGAGAGAGAAGACATCTTGACAAGGTTACTTGTGACTGTGTGGAAGTATGTGAAATTGGTTTTGATGTTCAGTTGGTGGAATCTGACATGAAACTTGCAAAGCAACTTGTGGTTGTTGCTGAGTTACTTGTGCTTACCGACGATGTTGTTGACCTTGTTAAGGTTGGTGAGAAGATTGGTTTTCATGTTTAGTCAGTTGTGTCTGACATGGAGATTGCAGAGCATCTGGTTGTGCATGGTCAAGTTGTTGTTGATGAGGAGTTGTCTGTTGTTGAACACCTTTTTGATGATGGTGTTACCGAATTGCTTTTGTTTGGTGTTGAGGTCCAGATGTTATTTCCTAGTTGCAGACTTGAGTTGCTGGTTGATAGTGATAAGTCTTCTGATGAGATTTTGAGATGGGATTCTAACTTGATGCTTGGTGATGGGTTGAAGGCTCAATTTGTTCGGGATGTTGAACACGCTGACTGGTTGGTGACAGATCAGTTAACGAGGACTTGGTTGATGAACTTATGTATTTTCTTGGCTTCGTGGATTGACAAACCTTGTGTAAAGATGAAGTGGATGGCCGATTTTCCTAAGGGAGAAAAGTTTGGGACACACTTTCTTATTTACCCCGAGTGTCTGATGCAGGGGCATCCTCGGTTCTTGAAGATTTTGGTAGTCTCGGTAACTGTCTGGTGAAGTTCAGTTAATTGGCTGGTGATCTCAATAGAAGATTGGAGTTTCTCAATCTTTGGTGATAGTTCTCGGTCTGAGTCTATTTGGCTTCACCAATGGAGCTCAGTGGTCATGGTAAAGGTTCTCGATTGGAAGTACCAACGGAGCTCGGTGGATGATGGTCACTCGGTGACTTGGTGTTTCTGGTGCTCGATGCTTGGTTACCGACGGGGTCTCGGTGTTTATTTCTGGCGCTCAGTGTTCTTGTTGACTGACTTGTGTGTTTGGATGAATCGGCTTGGCTGACTTGTGCATTTAATTTGGGTCGCGCTCCTCGAGTTATGGATTGATCGTTGGACATGTGGGGACCTAGATCTGGCGTGTTGCATTCTCCTATGTGGATCTAGATGCTGACATGATGAATTAATTTTTGGAAGGATATGTGAGAGTCGACTGATGTTTCATTTAATATTTGTTTATTTTTGGGAGCCAACTGGGTTTTGGGATTTATTTTTTTGTAAAGCCGACTTATGGTTGTGTAGTATTTAAGAGGGTGTTTGGGTAGTTGTTAGGGAAGATTTGGCAGGTAGAAGGAAGTAGAAGAAGTGTAGCAGAGTTAGTAGCTTGCAAGCTTAGGAACAAGAAGATTTCTTGGTGGCTTGCGAGCACAAGTTTAGATCTTTCTTGGAGTACCTACCAGTGTCCTATTGTGTTACAAACCGAGGCTAGCTAAGAGGTGTATTGGATCCTATGTGATCTTGTTGAACTATTGTAATCTTTGATGTATTTGGTCGTAACCAAGAAGGCCTAAAAGCTCAGCATGTTTCTTGTAAGCTTGGTTATTGATGAATAAAGAATATTTTTTATTCTATATTGTGTTGTGTTGAGTTATTCTGCATTGTTGGTGTTTGGCTGCAAGTTTGGACAGTCCTTAATTGGATCCTCCCTGCTTGACTACATCAGTGATGCAGAGCATCTTACAAACCAAACAATCAATAGGATCCTTTATTATCCTTTCAACATCCATTCAATAATTTCTTTGTATAGAGGCATCTCATGAGGTAAACCACAACATGTTTTATCACAAAAACATCAACCTTTCTCCTTTTGCATATCCTGATTTCTATATCTGATTCTATTATTCATAACTTTCAATTTTTAAATCCTATTAACAAATCCTTTGGTGAAATTGTTCCAAATTAGTCCTTATAGAACATATTTAAATTAGAGCCCAATAAAGTAATTAAATTATAAGTTATGGTCTCTATACCGAGAGACATTTTTCCTGTCATAAACTAGAATTAAAACACCAAACCCTACCTAGGGCATTTCATATATTTCTCAAAACGAATCCAAATGACACCAAACCAATTCCACATTAACTATTAATTATTTTAGTTTCCAAATATGTAAGCCATTTATTTTTCCCATTCATAAATCATTTTACAAGCACAAATCACTATGCAACTCTAATGGAGATCTTTAAAAACCAGTTTTCACTCAAATGCACATAACTTTCACAAATCTGAATAAAAATGACTGAAACCAAAAGGAAATGAAATGTAATTCACATATCTTTCCAATGAATATTATTAGAGATTCTGATTCTCCAACATGTGTCTGTACCAAACATTTCAATCTGACTATGGTCAAGCAGTCTCAAATCTGCAAATAAAAACTTTTACCAAAACTGTCACAACTTATTCATTTCTCAACATAATCACTCCAAACCAAAACCAAAGGAAAGCTTATTCATCCTAATTTAAATAAAATATAGTTTTTACAACATTTTCAGGTCGTACAGGTCCGTACAACACCTCGAAACCACATAAAAATAGTTAACACCAATCAAAACTGCAAGTTTTGAAGACACCAATTGATTCAAAATGATCTTCCTCTTCTCATTCATGTTTGGAAAATACTTGCATATTTTGACAATATTTATATACATTTTGCATTACAACTTTTTATGACAACTTTACTAGTTTAACTCCAAACTTGAAAAATATTTGCATGGACACTTGAATGCCATAAAATAGAATTTCATGGATATTTTACATCCACTTTACCCTTTATTATGCATTATTTCATATTCTAACCTTCTTGACCAAACTAGGACCTTAACATGACAATCTTAATAATGTCATACAAATGGCTTCACATAGCCTTACATATGGACTCAAATACATCACAAATGACTCAAATATATTTTAATATTTGATATAAGGACTCTTAACCTCCTTATTCTCTTGTACTTTAGGTGCCCCTGCACCAGTAAGCTTACTGCTTTTGAGCTGTCTAATTATGATAACTACATTGTTCCTAATGTTGAATCTGCATTCAAGTCTCAAATGGTTATGCATAAGTCTAAGAGAGAAAAAGAAAAAGGTATGAAAAGTGATAGTGATAGTGACAGTGATAGTGACACTTCTGATGAAGATCTTGAGGCACTTATGGCTAGAAGGCTAAAGAGAGGAAAAGGGAAATATAAAGGTAAAATTCCTATAATTTGTTTTTCATGTAACAAAGTTGGTCATATTGCAGCAAGATTCCCTGACAGGACTCACAAGGATGACAGAAGGGAAAGAAAGTACAAAGAAAAGAGAAATGAAAGAGATCACCGAACGTATAAGGACTACAAAGACAAAGGTAAGAAATCCTTCTATATTGTTGAAGAGGAAACCGATAGTGACACTAGTGAATTGGAAGTGGAGAATAGACAAGAGGTAACTTGTTCTATCTAGACCTATCTAAAGAAACATGTTTGTTTGCACAATTTGATGATGTATGGTTATGGCATAAGAGGTTGTGTCATGTGAATTTTGACAATCTGGTAAATATAAGTAAAAAGAAGAAAGTTAGACGCTTTTCAAGCTTGAAGAAACCTGATAATATGATGTGTAAACAGTGTCAATTGGGAAAAATGACAAAGTCTAATTTTAAGAGCAAGACATATACTTCTGATAATATTTTGGAATTGGTTCATACTGACCTTTGTGGACCTATGGGTGTACAAAGTTATTGTGGTGATAATTATTTCATTCTGTTTGTTGATAAATATTCAAGAATGATGACTGTAATGTTTTTAAAGGAAAAATCTTATGCAATTCAGTTGTTTATGTGGTATTTGGAAAAAGTTGAAAAAGAAACACGTAAAAGCTTGAAATGTTTGAGATCTGACAGAGGTGGAGAGTTTATATCAGATGAGTTCAATGTGTTCTGCAATGATAGAGAAATAAAGAGACAGATGTTTGCACCAGGATACCTCCACAAAATGGCATAGCAAAAAGAAGAAACAGGTCAATTATGGATTGTGCTAGAACACTGATGATAGAGAAGAATGTTGCACAAAAGTATTGGAGAGAAGCTATAAGTACAATTGTTTATACCTTAAAATGAGTAAAAATCAAGAAAGGTACAAATGCTACACCTTTTGAGTTATGGCATGGATATACACCTAATGTGAAATATTTTAGAGTCTTTGGAAGTAAATGTTATATACTGAAGGACAATAGGAATGAAAAATTTGATACAAAAAGTGATGAAGGCATATTCTTAGGATATTCCACTAAAAGCAAAGTTGTTTCAATTCTAACACTAACAAAGTTGTGGAAAGTGCAAATGTTAGAGTTGATGAATATGCAGAAAGAAATGGAGTGCAAGCAAGAACCTGAAGATTATAGATCTTTTGTATACATGGAAGAAGGAGAGGCAAGTAATACACCTAAACCAGATGCAGAGTCACAGAAAAGGGAATGTCAAGCATCAGGAGGATGTTGTCGAGCATCAGGAGGATGCTGCTGAGCATCGGGAGGATGTTTCTGAGCAATCAAAAGAAGAAGTAGATAATTTTCATGATGAACCTGAAGATCCAGAACAAGGAGAAAAGAAATATGAACATACACACTGTTAGGTGTGACCCTGTTAAAGGATTTAAAACATTGTCAAAAGTGGCTTGGTTAGAGGACTTAAGAGCATTCCATTAGATCTGAAATATGAACTTATACCCAACTAAGCCACAAGTCGGCCTAGTAGAAACAAATAAATCCTAAGCCCAAGTCGGCTCCTAAATAAACAAATATTAAATGCAATACAAGTCGGCTCTCAAATAGCCTTACAAATAATTAATTATCCATGTCGGCCTTTAGATCCACATTAAATACACCAAGTCGGTCAATCAAATCTCCAAGAACTCTAGTTGACAAACCCAAACTATCAAGTGCCAGCAAAATAACCAAGAAAACCAAGCATAGCCGAGCACATGTCGACCAAGCACCACCAGCATTGTCGAGCACCAGAAGTAACCGAGTGCCTTCAGCGACCAAATTCCCTTCCGAGACTGAGCTCCTTGGCCAACACAACAACCAAGCCAAATTACAACCGAGCCCATCAACCAACACTACAACTGAATCTACCAGAATCCTCAGGAATTGAGGATGCCCCTGCATCAAACACCCAGGGTAAATAAGAAAGTGTGTCCCACACTTTTCTCCTTCAAGAGAATCAAACAACCACTTCATCTTCACACAAGGCTTGCCAATCCATGAAGCCATGAAAATGAAAAAGTTTATCAACCAAGTCCTCCTTAACTGATCTGCAACCAACCAATCATCATGTTCAACATCAAGAGAAAACTGAACCTTCAACTCATCACCAAGTATCAAGTCAACATCTCATCTCTGCAACTCATCACAAGACTCATTACTATCAACCAGTAACTCAAGTCCACAACCAACAACCAATATCTACACTACAGCACCGAACAAAAGAAATTTGGTAGCACCATCATCACAAAAGTGTCCAACAACCAATAAATCTTCACCAAGAGTAACCTAATAAAACTAAACCAAATACTCTACAACCTCCATGTCAAACACAACTGACTGAACATGAATACCAATCTTCTCACCAGCCTTAACAAGGTGAACAATAGCGTCGACAAATACAGGTATCTCAACAACAACCACAAGTCACTCTATAGGTTTCATGTCAGATTCCACCAACTAACCATCAAAACCAATCTCACATACCTCTTCAACCTCTATACTGTCACAAGTAACCTTGTCAAGATGTCTTCTCTCTTGGACCGGTCTTCTAATCGGCCAAACAACTTTCTTCTGAATCGGCATGTTCCAACTCCAATAAGCTCTACAAAGCTCAAGAACACTTTCCTTTACAAGGTTATCAACCCGTTTCTCCATATGGTTCAACAAATCCACTTCCCACTGAGAAAACCTCTCAGAAATATTTGCTTCCACAACATCACATAGATCTGCAATCGCCCAAGGGTCCAATCTTCTCGGAGGCATCTTCAAGATCTTCAAAAACCCAAGGAAACAAATCACCAACCCAAGGTCCTAGTACAAACTATTTCAACTCGGTGATCTATCCACACACTCAAGAACTTCAAGCTTTGATACCACCTAACGCAGTGCAAGGCCAAGAGAATCCCCAAAGGAGATGTCCAAGCCCCCAACTAAACAACCACAAAATGGAATCACAATAGGAAACCAGATCCACAACAATCTGAACTCTTTATTCATCAAATAACTGATTACATGCAATGTGTCGGGTACTAAGGTCTTCCCAATTACGACCAAATACAAAGAAATAAATAGTTATGCAAGATCCCTCAAGATCCAAATTCAAACTAAACCCTAGCTAGCTGGATCTGCAACAAAAGGCTATAGCAATCTGGTAGAAACACTCAACAAGATCTAAACTTGTGCTCGCAAGCCACCAAGCAATCTTCTTGTTCCTAAGCCTCAGCCACTAGCTCTACACTAGATTTGCAACTACAGGTTGCTCCTCTGAAAATCCCAGATGATCATCCTCCAAATGATGATGATACCTACAACTCTACACTAGACCCTCTACTTATACCCAACTAAGCCACAAGTTGGCCTAGTAGAAACAAATAACTCCTAAGCCCAAGTCGGCTCCTAAACAAACAAATATTAAATGCAATACAAGTTGGCTCTCAAATAGCCTTACAAATAATTAAATCTCCATGTCGGCCTTCAGATCCACATAGGAGAATACAACATAAGCTACCAACATTAAATACACCAAGTTGGTCAACCAAATCTCCAAGAACTCCAGTCGGCAAACCCAAACTGTCGAGTGCCAACAAAATAATCGAGCAAGCCAGGCATAGTCGAGCACATGACGATCGAGCACCACCAATGTTGTCAAGCACCAATTCTCTCGAGCACTAGAAGTAATCGAGCACCTTCAACGATCGAGTTCCCTTTCGAGACTGAGCTCCTCGACCAACACAACAACCAATCCAAACCGTGACCGAGCCCATCAGCCAACCCTACAACCGAGTCTACCAGAATCCTTAGGAACCGAGGATGCCCCTGCATAAGATGTTACTGTCGACCGAGCGCTAGTATATGCCGAGTAAAACTAGTGTTGACAAAACATCAGTAATTGTCGAGCGATAGGAAATTACTGAACAAAGACAGTGTTTATTGAGAAAGATATTTTTTAGTGATGATCGAGATGCACAATGATGACTGAGAAGATGAACACAATATTGACCAAGTGTCAATAATTTACATTTGGAGAAAGAATTGAGGATCCCAGCCAACATAGTTGAATTCTTGGGATATGTAAAATGTATTGACATTATTAATGAATTGTATGGAGCATTTAATGCATGGTAAATCATTTTCTTATGGATTCAAAGAGAAGTTTGGAGATGTATCTAGAAGAAAAAGATGGAGAACATAATGATGGGAGGATTCGATGAATCTAACCTAAACCTAAGATCTACGGAGGAGATGAAGCAACAAAAGATTGATCTACCTGATCAAGGAGGTATAAGATTAACCTAATTGTGAGGTTACAGAGTATGAAGAAGAGGTTGATGTTGTTGACCGATAAGTCTAACCAGATGGCTGAAGGTGAAATTGTGAAGGAGTTAAACAGAGTGGTGATTGCTTGAAGTGAATTTCAAACAGATCAGAGATGGAGATGAAATGAAGGTCAATCAGTAAATCAACATATGTGCGAAGTGGATCTGTATTTGCAAAGTGAGTTGTATGTTTTTCAGATCAGAAACTACTGTTACTTTCTAACCATTGTATCAATCTAAATCCTTTCATCAAGGTTGACCTAACAGTCATTGTATAAATTCTTTAATCAAGGTGACATTCTAATGGAATGTTCTTAAGTCCTCTAACTAGGCCACTTTTCATAGAGTGTTTTAAATCCTTTAACAGGGTCACACCTAATAGTGTGTATGTAAACTTTTAACCGGGTTGGCTTCTCATAGAGCTCACTTTAGAAGAGTGAAAATCAATAGTACAAAGTGATTTTTTTCCAAATTGGGTTTCCACTATAGGTGTTATACTTGTGTGAATGATTTTGATGTGAATGATGTTGAAAGCTTTATATTTTGCAAGTTAATTACTTTTGGACAGTGGACTGCATGTTATATGTTTCTGATATATGCTATAAAGACCAAGTTGAATTGTTGATTAGATCTAAGTTTGTTGAAGTACTGGAAAGTTCAATTAGTACATCTGGACCTGAGAACAACTGATTCACCCCCCTCTCTGTTGTTCTAAAATCATTCTAACAATCCTTTGTGATCTTGACTAGTGCATCGAGCCACATAAACTGGTCGTGAACTCAGCTTAGCATAACTCTCATCCACTTGGTCTTGAATACACTCGGTATATGCAGGGTGTGTATTAAACACTTAGTTTTTGGAATCTAGATGGATGTGTTCATCCTTCAACTTCCCATTCTTACATAGACTTCAATAAGATGTATCAATATCAGTTTGAAAAATTTCCTTAATCTTACAATGGATGAAAGCACGGGTATCCTCGATCAAGATCCCTCTTGGAGGAATAGATGACAAAGATCCCATCTTGTCTAGTTCGACTACTTTAACTGGAGGAAGCTTGTATTTTGGGTTGACAGGATCAACCTTCTCAACAACAATGGGTCTCTTAAATTTAGGTATCATTGATTCAAATATATAAACACTTGATTGAGGTAGGGTTTTATTTAAAAATCAACTTGGCCATGCTTTCACAACTCAAGAAAACACCAAAAATCACTCAAATATGCTCAATAGTGCTTAGATCTGCTCAATCAATCACTCAAATTCTTTCAGAATACTCGTCTCTGCAATGCACTCAAATGCTCTTTGAAATGTTAGGTAAAAATGAATAGTAAAGTGGACTATTTATACCTTTTCCTCAATTAGGGTTTCCAATAGCTAGAATTTTAACATTTAATGTTGTCACTGACTCCCTTTTCACCAATTTTCAAATGACACTTCCTTTCACCGAATGAAACAAAATAACATAGTCATTTACCAATCAAACATGAAATGGCAACTTCAAAACATATATCCAAATGCATCTAAATATGCTTATATGGATCTTTGCACAAATGTTAGGAAACGATTTAAGATTTGAAATTTGACTCACATTTCCTACACATACCTTTAACCAATCAGGTGAAGATAGGTGCACCTGATCCAGAGGATGAGGTGTCATCAATTATTCCAAGTGATGTTCCATCATCTAGAGACTTCCTTGTCCATATTTTATTCATTTGGTTTCTTACTTCTTCAACATTCACTTGTACTGTTTCATTTGTCTTTTCCTCAGTTGGAGCTTTGCCTCGGTACCTGCAGTCTTTGGCTAGGTGACCTACCTTATGACATTGAAAACATGTCATGCCAAGATTTCTCCATGATCTTCTATTGTTTCTACCATGCATCAAAATGCAATGTGTCCAAATCTCCCACAAGTTGTACATGAAATTCTTGTGTTGTAGTTCCATGGTATTGTTGAGCCTTGTCGGTGGTTTGTAGTATTCCATCGGGTAGGTACCCATTTAATATTATTTCTTTGTGACCTAAAATCTTCAGACTTATGACCATATCTATTGCAAGTATTGCAATAACCATTGAATTTTAGCTTCTTGTATTGTTAGCAATCCTTTCTCTACACTCAAACGCCTGATGTCCATACTTATTAAATTATAACAACAACCATCAAATTTAGGAATGCTCGGTGGTTTACCTATTTTTCTCCTATAGACATTAGTTGTATGACCGAGTTTCCCACAATGATAATAAATTATCTTCTTTGTCTTCGGTGGGGTAGCAGTATCTTGATTGGTTGCTTGGTTTAAGGAATCTCCCTTCTTGGTAGTGTTGCTTTCAGTAAACCCAAGTCCATTGGTATCTCTCAGTTGTTTTTGACCTCTAAGTTGTTCATCCAACATTCTCAATGTTTCTTCATTCATTTTCAATACTTCATTGGTTTCCTTGTCTGATTTCAATTCTCTTGTCAATCTTTCAACCTCAGATCTTGATGCTTGATTCTCATATTCCTTTTTGGTTGTTTCCTAATTTGCATTCACTAGTTGGTCGGTCATAGCATAATGTGTTTGTGTCATTCTAAAGATCTCATCATCCTTTTCAGCTAGTCTTGTCTCAACTTGCCTCTTGCCTTCTTCTACCATTCTTTTTGCATCTTCAACTGATCTCTTTGATTCAAGTATTTCACCCATTCTAATACCTTGTGCCTCTTGATCTTTCTTTATCAAATTCAACTGCTCGGTGAGTGCTTTGTTCGTTTCCATCAGTTCTACAATAGTTGTTCCAAATTCATCATTCAAACTCCCTTTAGATGATGTCTCAAGTATCTCAACATGTTCTTGTGTAGGTTTCAGTTCATCAAATAATTGCTTCCTTACCCTTAGTGACTTTTCCAATTTCCTTTTCAGATCATCAATCAATTCATGTGCATTTTCCAATTCAAACTCAAGATTGTCAATTTTCTTAGCTTGCTTGTAACTTTCCATGGCTATGATCTTTTCACTCTCAGGTGGTTAAACCTTTCTTTCAAGAGTTTGAAGCTCTGATACCAATTGTTGGATTAATGATGGAAAGTTAAGTATTGAGAGAGGAGGGGTGAATCAGTACTCCAAAAACTTTTATCTTCTTTTCTAACCATTTACCAAAATGTAAACTTTGCATACATCACCATAAAACATAGAAATTAAAACATAACTCATAACACCATGATTTTTGGTCTCTCAAAAACCCTTGATCAGAGGGAAAAACTGTGTTGGGGATGGTACCCACAATCCTTCACTACTGCAGTAAAAACATTTCTCGATTAGAGCTACAAGATTTAGCTACTTCTGATAGCTTACCCTGTTAAGAGTATTTACCCTGTTAGGAGTACAAAAGACTTATGCAGTCTACCTTGCTAAAGAATTTTTACAAAATAAGACCTATTAGAGCCTACCTGGTAAAAGGATTTTACAACTCTAATTACAATATAAACCAGTACTAAAAATGTCTGTAGTAATGCATCAACATATGCTTGTCAGACTCAATGTGCTCAATAACATTTTACCCCATTCTGCATTCAATCACAATTCAATTTCTATACTCGGTAGCCTCAAATCTTATTCACATTCATAGTTCTACTCTAACTATTTTGTTACTCGGTACAATCCTATCTGCACATCATCACCATCACATCCTTCTCTAACTAATCATCATCTTCTCTTTGTACTTTCTCTAATCTGATCTTCATACACTTATCCTTGTATATTTGATCTAGAAGCGATGGAAATGTTCTAGATTCTTCTCCTTAAATGGTGGTAGCATTGGTTTCATTTTCAATGTATATATTCCACTTAATTTCCATTGGTGGATCTTACCTCGTAATCATGTGAAATAATCTTTGTTTATATGTCCAATGATTTACCAAACGATCTTCTTGAAATCTATAAAATGTTTTATGCTCGGTGTCCAAATTCAATGTATCTATTATAAACTGTTATGTAGGCATGTGTTACTTGCTAACATGTTTTATTCTTGCTCGTTAACATGTATACTCGGCTCGGTAACTACTGTCATGCACTTTGACTCGGTAACTATCTTGCAATGCTTGGTGCTTGCCTTGCTCTACTCAGTGTCTGTCTCTTATTTGCCTTTACCAAAATTGTCTTTGGCTTTACCGACTGGCTTGTTTACTTTACCGACTGAATCTTATGACTCCTTCATCCACTAACTAACTTTGAGAATCAATATGACTTTAACAAAATTAATGACAACAAAATAACTCTTTAGGAGTATCAGATAACTCACTCCTTGTTTAAAATTTTAATGAGTCATTGCTATATAGAAAGATTTATCTTCCTAGAAGAATTGTAATAAATATTTCATACTTATGTTCATGAAAATATCTTATGATATTTTTGCTAATGATCATTACATTATCTATAATCAAAGTGACTGTGGAATATTTTATTTTCATTGAAAAATGACAAGTGCATACAATTAATTATAGTTTTTTATTCTTACACCATGAATCAAATTTTCTTGATTCTCATGTTATTAACTATTTTGGTGAGTCTTTTTATGGGAATCTACCATAGAACCTATCTTTAAAATAAATGGTGCAAGTGCTCTTATATTGATGGTGTGATACCTTTAAGAACTTGATATCTTCTATTTTTTATTTCAATCAAAAGAGTGAAATACAATTTAGTAACTCTTGAAGAACCAATATGGCCTTGAAGAGTTGTGGAAGAGTATTAAGAAGATACTTGTAAAAGTACCATCTTTACTATATGATAATTGAAGTTATTTTACTCTTACCAAAGAATCACATTTCCAAAAAGAGAAAAGCATGTTGAATATTTTGGGCACATGACTCAAGAAAAATTATTCCATCATGAAATATCTCTCCAATTCAATTCAAGCAAAAGTATTCTATGAAGATTGGGATATTAGTCATCACATATAAACCTATGTGCAGTCATTATCTTTACATGATGGCATTCAAGAGGGATATAACTAACACTACCTTGTGGCTAAATCCTAGTGTAAGACTTAATAGGCATAAGACCTTTAGATATTATATGCTCCAAATTTAGATCAATTCCTAGCCTTAGGTCATGTCATTGAGCAAAAGTGTGTATGTCGATGACACCACCTCGTGGCTAAATCATAATTGTAATTCCTTCAAGCATAAGCAAGTCCTAACAAGAATAAAATAAGACATCTAGGCATTAGTAATTCCTTTGGGCATTTTTAAGTCCTACAGGCATATTGTAAATTAATCTCTTTATAAATTTTCCACTTGTAAAAGTATTGTACTATATAAGACCCTACAAGTACTATGTATTGAACTAGGGAGAGGCTAATTTGAGGAGGTTGTAACTCCAATATAATTTTTATAAGACCTCGTAGCATTATTTCTAAAACATTGTGATTATAAATTATGACAAGATGACTTATAATTCTTGGAATGCATGATCTTCATGTTGGCATATATTTGTGTCCCTATTCATCATTGTCAAAGAAGACATGCCTTGTCGGTGTAGTTCATTTTTCTTTTATGAAAATTGACATGTGATGCTCCATATTAACATTAAGGGGAAATGTTAAAACATAATGTTATTAGGGGTCATACCTTTATAACATTTATATATTGTTCTATTATAAGGTTATAAAACCTTATATATTATATGCTTTATTTAAGCATATCCCATTTTAATAATTATAATATAATAACTATTAGATTATTAATTATTTATGAATTCAAATTATTGAAAATGTGACTAATGCCCCTTTAGGTATGTGTTGCTCTTCCTCCTATATTTAATTTTTTTTCTCTCATTTGAGAGCACTTAAATTTTGAGTTTTATAGTGAATTATATCATTATGCACAAAAGGTATTATTTGTGATGTAGAAGTAAGCAAAAGTGTCACCAGCTTTTTCTATATTTAATTGATTAAATTTTGTAAGTGTTTTATAAAATGATGCTTTATGGGGTTTTTACCCAAAAGGGATTTTCCCATATATATCTTGTGTAATGTGTTAAATTTATGATTGTGTGCTTCTCTCATTTATTTAAATTTTGTTTATATTGGTTAGTATCACAATATACTAATTTCTAACAGTTTCCAACATTTAGAGTGTTCTCCCCTTGATTAGCACTAAACGGGAGAAAATATTTCTCAGAAGCCTTTTAAATTCCTCAAACCCTTTGTATTCTACCACAATTTACAAGTTCCAAAAGGACATGTCTAATTTGCACACAAAACATGTTCATCAATTTTTGAAATGGGTACGTGCAAAAAGTTGGGTGCCAATTCCGCGGAAGTCCGCGACTTGGAAAAATGCACCGCTAGAAACGGGCACCCGTTTCTTTCCAAATCGGTTGCCCATTTTGGTTCGGCACTCTGATCTTTAATAAAATGGGCACCCGTTTCGGTTCGGTCAACCGAGCCAAAACGGGCACCCGATTTGACAAAAAATGGGTGCCCGTTTTTTAAAAGTTTTTTTTTTTTTTTTGACAGCGTTTCCTGTCATTTTCTAGTGACAGGAGAACGGGATCTACGATTTTTCAACATCGCCTACCCGATTGTTAGACGCCTGCCGACCCCACAAATACATTTTTTCGAGTTCCAGGTACGTATTTATCATTTTGACTTGTTTTATTTTATTTTTCGTGTTCATTTTCAGTAGTAAAACGTTAAATTTTAGTTTTAAATAGCTATTTAAGATTGCATTTTAAAAATGAATGTATTTTCTTAGATTATGAAATGTATGTTTTTATTTGTTATTCGATTTGTTTAGAAATAATGTGCAATTGAAAACAATTTAACCTAAAACGTAAGAAAGTAGAAAACAAAAACCTGAATAGTAGAAAACTGAAAACAAAAACTTAAAATGGAGAAAATTGAAAATGAAAACCTAAAACGTGGAAAACCGAAAATGAAAACTTAAAACGTGGAAAACCGAAAACAAAAACTGAAAAAGAAAACCTAAAACGTAGAAAACTGAAAACAAAAACTAAAAATGAAACTAAAAACAAAAACTTAAAATGAAACTGAAAACGAAAACCTAAAACGAAATTGAAAATGAAAACCTAAAATGTAGAAAACTGAAAACAAAAACTTAAAATGAAACCGAAAACGAAAACAAAAAATAAAAACTTAAAATGAAATAAAAAATGAAAACCTAAAATGAAATTGAAAACAAAACCTAAAACGAAACTAAAAACGAAAACCTAAAACGTAGAAAACTGAAAACATATTTAAAATTGTAAACGAAAACCTAAAACATATAAAAAGTTAATTTTTGTTTTTAAATAGCATTATACGAATTTATTTTAAAAATGAATGTATGTTTATATTTTTTCATTTATTTATGTTTTAATTTACTTTTCAATTTGTTTAGAAATCATGTATTTGTTAAAAACTGAAAACGAAAACTTAGAATGTATAAAATTGTATTTACGAAAACCTAAAATGTAGACAATTGTAAACGAAAACTTAATGTTCTCTCCTCTCTGATCGTGTTCTCTCTCCTCTCTCTTTCTCTTATCTCTCTCTGTTTAACTCTCTTCTCTCTCTCTCCTCTCTCTTTCTCTCATCTCTCTCCCTTGAACTCTCTCTCTCTCTCCTCACCTGCTCGCTCCTCTCTCTGATCTCTCTCTCTCTCCTCTCTCCTCACGTCCTCTCTCAGGTCTCTTCTCTCTCCGCTATCTCATCTCTCTCCCTTGAACTTTCTTCTCTCTGTCTCCTCTCTCGTCATGTTCAATGTACTAAAAAGTAATTATTTTCAAATTGACCAATAAAGGAATACATTATATATCTTTAAACAAAGACACCGTAGCAAGTTTAGAATATTATATTAACAAACCAACTAAATCAATATAAAATATAACCTTATTGAAAAGAAATAAACATTTACAAAGTAAACTCTCTTTATAGGACCTAATATATACATAATATAACCCCTTAATAGTATCTAATAGGACCTAATAAGACCTAATATGAACCTTAAACCCTAGTATGTACTCTTAAAACCTAATATGACCCTTAAGACTTAGTATGTACCCTTAAGACCTAATATGACCCTTAAGACCTAGTATGTAACCTTAATACCTAATAGGACCTATTATGTACCCTTTAGACCTAATAGGAGTTAGAGTATGTACTCGTAAGACGTAATAGGACCTACTATCACCCTTAAGACCTAATATATTATGCATGTGTTTAAATACTTTTCATTTACATTTTCAAATACTTTATAAATGTGTACATGTGAAGATAGAGATATATATGTTTAGATTATTCATGTGTTTAAATACTTTTCATTTACACATTCAAATACTTTATATATGTACAGTTTACACATGATGGACGAGCATTCAGGAGGTCAGCCCCCACCACCACCACCACCACCACCCCCACCTCCACCACCTCCTCGTACCGTAGAGCAGCTTAGAGAGGACATGAGGCGTAATATCGCCTCTATTGTCAGGGACATTGAGACGGTTAGACATGATCCCCACCCCTCCGCACATCTACTACGCCTTGCAGATACTATGCAAGGCATAGTAGTTTCTGTCCAGTCCCTCGATGATGAGTTGGACAGTTATCGCTCATGGAGAGATTCCATGAGAACATTCTATGCTGATGGACTCACCTATAAAGAGGTGAAGGATCTTAAAATCACCAAAGCAGATTTTGCTCGGTGGTTTAAGAATCTGAAAACAGGTGAAGAAATAAACCCCAAAAAAATAAGAATATCTATTCGCTAGTGCAAGCACCCGTTGATTTCACAGCACTTTTGGGAGCGGTGGTGGATGGTATTTGACCATCCACCACACGCAAATCACGAGGTCCCCATGTACTTTTTGAGAAAATTGTGGGCTGAGTTTGAATTGGGTAAAAAACCCAACTATTTTGACATGAGAGCATTTCAGGGGGTCGGTAGAGGCATGCCTCAGGACAGGCCTGGGGCGAAGCTGAGTGATAGAGTCAGAAATCGTCCACATGAGGAGCCCCTTGTTTCTTATCCGGCTCCTGTGATTCCAACGCCAGTACACCACCGAGCAGTCACCTCTGCTCTTGGTTCATTGAGCGCCCTTTCGGGTGATTTAGCTGAGCAGTTCAAGATGGCTAGGGCACCCTAGAGCATAGCACATGTTTGCACCAGCTGCGGGGACATATGTATTGGTCCACAGAGTGAGGGGCCAGATGATGGATTTGATGATGCAGAGGGCGCACATGGAGGATATGATGACACAGAGGATCGACCTGCCGAGTTGTCATCATTTCTTGACCTTCTATACGCAGCAGATTTATCTAGCACAGAGGTAATCTATATAATAGTGATAAAATATTTTGTCTACATATATATGTACAGACACACAAACCATATCAACCAAAATATGTTGTTTTTGTCAGATAGGGGGCAGAGGAGACCACGACATCCATGGACCGTCACCATGTCCATTCAACTGCTTCAGATGTTGGTACACCTTTCACTGTATGTGTTTTTATCATGTCTATTCGACCCCTAGAAATATTTACTGTTGAAACTTTACTTTAATAATGTTTGTTTTCAAAATATATATTGTAGGGTCACACTTCATACCACCCTGGCAGTAGTTCGATGGGTACTCTGCCATCAGTCACAGAGGACACTCCCCATATACCGCTTGTATGTATATTGCATTTTAATTTGAATTTAACTATTTATACATGCTCATATTTATGCGTATATTCTAATTCACTTCTATTTTTTACAATTATGTAGGCCTTCGCCACATCATTCCCTGCTGATGTACCCTCGGAACCATTATTGAGTATAGTTTCACGTGGTCATGGTGTAGGACCCAGCCAGATGCAGGCCTCATCATCCTTTGAGGTCATAGTTATTAATATATTAAATTCCAATATTTTTGAATCATGATGCACATGTCATTTTTAGGGAATATTATTATAATAAAATTGCAATTTGTTTTGTACAGGACATTACCACAACGACATTTTTTACTCCAGGTCCTCCTCCCATAGAGGAAACTACTCAGTAGGGTTCCACGGTAATTTATTTGATATATGTATATTCAATATTTATTTTGTTGTAAGTGAATTATTTGTTTAAACCCACTTCTTATGTTATCTCTTCATAATTTATGTTTACAGTCACTTGATGGTGTACAGCATGATGATACATCTCCGTCCTCTTCACGTGGAGTGAAGAGGACAGTAGATCAGATGGGCGATCCAGGCTCTTAGATGTTACTTGTGTTTTCATGTTATATGGACTATTCATATGTTATATGGACTATTTCTAGATGTTATATGGACTATGAACACATGTTTTATGGACCTGTTATATTTGGACTATTCACATGTTTTATGGACTTGTTATATTTGGACTTGTTATATTTGGACTATTCACATGTTTTATGGACTTGTTTTATTTGGACCAATGATGTATGTTTTATGGACATGTTTTATTTAGACTAGTTATTTGGACATGTTATATATGGACTAGAGTGACATGTTATGTGGATTAGCTTTTTTTTGGTTGATCAATATATGTACATGTCATAGATTAAATTAGAATATTTGTTTTAGATCTAAGATTTTTTTAATAAGATGGATTGCATGTAAATACTCTACGTGAATAAATATAATGTGAATCAGATAAGTAGAGATAAAATAAGATAACTACATAGCTACATAACTACATAACTAGATAATGGATATCATTAATTAATATGTCACATCAAATTATTCAAGTTATATGTCACATCAAATTAATTGTAGAATTTGAATTAAAAAATGAACAAATTAATAAGTATACAGGAATCATAACACATGGTACATCAATAAATGATATTTTTATTTATATATATAACTAGTTCAAGGGCTCCATAGGGAAAGAACTAGTAAGAAAACCCCACTTCTTAGCCCAATTACAATATGATTAAAAATAAAATAAACATTCAATGAAATAATTTAATGTATCATCTTCTAGGGCTCCTGAATATGACTGTCACACGTGTGTAAAGTTGTACACTTTATACCTATTCAAATAAGAAATTAATTAGAAAAATTGTCTTTAATGCACAACTAACTATAAATTTGACATAATAAGATCTATCACTTGTACATGTCTAATGTCTAATATCTAACTAACTATAAACTTGACATAATTAAAAAACACTTACACATGTACACATGTGATTTATTAGAGTGTACCATCCGCATATGAGTGTCACACATGTGTAAAGTTGTAGTTGATACCTATTCAAACAAGAAATTAATTAGAACTAACTCCAAATTTGACATAATAATATATTGAACTTGTACATGGCTAATGTCTATTAGAACTAACTATATAAACTTTCAACATAATTAAAAAGCACTCACATGTCTCTAAATCTGATTCAACCTAGTGTACCATCTGCATCCTCTCTTTTTTGTAATGCTTCTATGATTACCTCATGCTCTTCCATCGAAAGGGTCCATAAGACTTTATTGGTGGGCCTCCCTTTGTATCTTTCTAATTTGATATTCGTTGCCACCACTAAATGAGAATACTGCATAATTTTCTTTTCTGATTGGTAGTCCTCAAACGCTGGTAACCCATTTCTTCTTGTTAGGTATTTTCGTAGCCATGTACCAACAACCACAACAGACCCAATTGGATACTAAAAACCATCATCATCTACTTGATGACATATCAACTTTTTCTTAGGTTCCACACATCTAGCAAGCCAGTACTCAGTCTGCTCATCATTATCCTCAGGTGCAACAACAACATACACATGCCCTGTAAAAATAATTAGTTTCATATGCATGTATGTAAAAAAACCTACACTTATAAATGTAAATTTGAATAAATAAATACCGGGTTGTATCAGATCTGAAACACGATCATAATCTTCTGATGCAAATACTAGTTGAATCGCCTGGAACTTGTGTCTCAGTAGGTGTTAAGGATCTTTGTTTCCATTTTTCAACCCATTCTGTACTCTCGCATTGTTCCCATTCACTTGCACACAAAATTGACAAAAACATGCTAGCTCCCTAGTCCATATAGTCCAAGTGTTAGAATCAGAACTTCTAAATGAATGCCATTTTGCTGACCCATTTATCGTATCACACTCATATCTTGAAAGGATATAATTCTCTTCTACTAGCCAGAAGAAACGTTTGATTGTAGAATTCTGATTTGATCCTGTAGATAAACTTGTACTACACCATTCAACAATTTCACGTTCGTTTTTAAATTTGGATTTTTCTTCAAACTTGAGTTGTTCTCTTGCAAGGGCTCTCTTAACACATGCACCAGCACCATCATGTTCTCCTTTCCCGTGTCCAACTTCAAAAAAACTCCAGATATGTTCGACATTGGTTTTCTTATGTGTCCTACTCAACCAATAAAACATTCTAGCATTCTTGAATTGACCTGTGCAATTATCTGACCATATTAGATGTTGTGTCATTTGAATTTGTCTCTCCTTTAAATTGTCGTAAAATGTCTCCATGCAGTATTGCACAAACTCTGATGAGTGTAGTTTATTATCACTCATATAGAAGTGGTACTCCCTCAAAAAAAAATTTATCATCTTCTGTACTATCAGGTGCATGCCTATAGACAATATGAACAAAAATGGCTACTTGTACTGAATTATAATATTGAGATTGGATCTCATCTTGTGGTGCAAGAGTATAGTTCTCTGCAAAGTTAACTACTGAAAGTAAACTACCCACTGGGAATGTATTCTTGCACATGCGAAATTGTTCATCAAGCCATCTAGCATTATGAGAGTGTTTCACATATTTAGGTATGATCTTACACTTGAATTCGTTCATGAATGCGTGAACACTAATGCTTTCATTTATTAGGTCACATCATCTTCCAACCTTTCCATCCTTCAATGGATATTCAACAGTTTTAAATCTTCGCACATCAATCATTTGTTGTCCGAATTCAGTTGTAGGAGTTTCATAAAAACACTCATCTAATAATGCAAGATTGCCACATATATTGCATACACCACAAACACATGCATTGAAAAGAAAATATTGGTCATTATGTGGGTTACAAAACAAACTTGAGATGAACTCCTTTATAACTTGAGGTGGAATTTGGATACCACATTCCTATAACATTTCTTTAGTATGCATGGTACCACGTATAGATCGAAATAAATCATAATGGTAACGAAATTGGACATGAGTTTTACAACAACATGTGACTCTTTCCTTGTTTACCCTTACATACCAAGGTTTACACTTTTCAAATGATCTTTGACTTATGCTGATTGATAACACCTTTTAATCTACAAATTTTTTGTATAATTCAGTTTGAGTCATGTCCAAAAGGTGTTTTGGATGTGGTTCACGAATTTTTGAGCCAACTCTTAATTTTAGAACATCCTTGGCATTTGGCGATACTCTTGTATTATCCTTCCAAAGTCTTTCAATCAATGTTTTCACTTCACTAGTAAGTTTCATATCAGATCTCGGGAGTCTACCACTATAGGTCCATAAGTTGTTAGCTGGATCACTTTCAAAGTCAACTCTTCTCTTCACAGCTTTTGCCAAAGTTTTACGATGAATATTAAGATATCCACTTATGTTACTCATCATTCTTTTATCATGGGTTGATTTGTTTACTAAAGCTGTTGTTATTGCTCATCGTGCCGCATTTCTATCTTTAGAATGACTTTTCTTTCCAATTGTATCAAAGGCACTAGCAATAGTTGAAACAACTTGTTTCAAAGACTCATCCTTTTTTTTTTCTTTCACATTGACTCCTAACCTCTTCATCACTTTCCGCATCTTCGTCATTTTCATTAATTGTAACATCAATTGACATTGAAACCCAATTTCTTGTTATAAAAAAATTGTTTGAACAATCTGTTAGCATATGTCCTAATCTGCCTCCATGAAACCAAGCCACGAAGATTGTCTAACACACCACTATTCAATTGAAAAAGATTACCCATTTCATTATCATTTAAACATGTTTCATTTTCAACTGGTGTTTCCATGTCTACATCCACACTCTCAATTTTAGCTGTACTTTTATTTTCACCATCAGTTGGGGTTTGATTTTCAGTCATAGGTGGGGTTTCAATTTCTTTTTCAACTGGTTTTTTACTTTCATTTCTTACTGTACTTCCATGAATAAAATCCAAATCATTTATTTCGTAGCCCGCTTGAAAAAAATCACGAATTTCATTTTCAGAATATATGCAGGGTTGTGAAGACATACCAGTACCCAATACTAGGTTAGTAGATGCACCTGGATTTTCTTGATTTGTATTTCCTTCTTCTGGCTTTTCATCCATTACAGTGTTCTCAATGCTCTCTTCCTTTAAAGCTACTGTTGAACTCGAAGCTCTGGCATTACTACCCTCTCTAATTCTTGCTCTTATTTCTCTTTGATGTTTTGCTTCCTTTTCTTTATTTTCTATCCTTTGTCTCTTTCTACGTTGCTTTGATCCCATATTTGAATGAATTTTTAATCCAACAAGTGTCAAATCCAGAACAAGACAAAACCAGGTCTAAATTAATTAAAACATTCTGTCTGCGCACGGGTACAGTCGTAAAATGATTGAATAATGATTCACTCATTGGACCTTTATACTTCTGCACTTGTCATTTTCCAACGGACTCATTAGAAATGGGTGCCCGTTTTTTAACAAAACGGGTGCCCGTTTTGTTAACGGTCACTTTTGAAACGAGCACCCGTTTTTTAAAATTTCAAATCGGGCACCCGTTTCTAAAAGCTTGGGGCGAGAAAACTGAACTTGCCTCAGTTTTTGGTACGGGATAGGCATGATTTAGGCTTGGTCCCACCGACCCTATGTCTTCACCTCCACAAATTTGACTAAGTTATTTTAACATTAATTTTCTGTCTTCAACGAATTTTTTGAGCGTCTTTCAATTTGAATTTTTTGATGAAACGAAAACCCATTATAGATTTCATTGTCCTGATTCTATAAATGTAAATTTTTTGACGATATAATAAATTTTACTATTTTTCCTATATTTATCAATAGCAAAAGGTATGAAAATGTGAAACACAGAGGTTTACTAAACTTTTAATAACTTTTTTGTTTTAAGGTTTCTGCAAAAAAAAATTATATGGCATCAATCTACATTCTATTCTTTTCAAGATAAATTTTTTTGTTTTTGAAAAATATGAACATTTCATCAAATTATGGTGGTCGTACACTAGAGGTTTTGAAAATATACTTTATTGTCATTTAAAAATCAATTAAAAAAAATATATACAAAAAAAAAAAAAGGAAAAATATACTCATCAATCTATAGTGTCTTAGGTATCTTTCCTAAAAAGGATTAACATATATTGATTTATTTGTGTCAAAAAAGGGTGGCCGTACACGGGTGAGGTATGGTCCTGAAACAGGCATTCTGAAAAAGTGGTTTTTAAATATGCCTACCAAAATTAATTTATGCAATGTGGGTATTGAAATAAATTACATATTTGAAAAGCTAACTCCGAGTACTATAATTTTTGTTAGTGAAGTTTTTTGAGATTCAATCTCTAAGTGCCTCAATTTTTGACATCAATTGACACGAATTTTGAAAAACAGGAAAAACTCTTCCACTTTTTGCCAAAAATTGGCACCCAACTTCTTGCAGCCACCCAAATGTTTGTTATGGAAAATTATACATTCAACCCTTTACTCACAAAAGAAAAACGTGCCAAAATGGGCTTTACACTAAATTGTGACATTTGCAATATGGTCAAAATATAACAAAGATGCTCTAAAGCACTTTTAATTCACTTGAAGCCACACTACATCTATTTTCCAACCACTTTAATGATGAATTAGGTTTCTATGTTGCATACTAACATTTATCAACAATGACAAGTACTCTAGGACCTTCAATGATTTGATTTTATATTGTACCTCCCCAACTAGGGAGCCTTTGGTCTCCAAAATCATGAAGACCTAATCAAGTGTTGCAAATTTTTGCCCACAACTTCTTTTGACATTCACTTGGCCTTACAAGACAATTGTCCTTTCAACTTGACAAGGAATTTGGTCTACCTTACCTTTTTGTCTAGAATGGTGTCATTTTCCAAATCTCCCATTTCTTGTCTAATCAAGGGAAAAAAATTCCTCTTTCTCTTCATTCAACTTAGATGGCTCAAACAATGCAACATTGATCATCAAGAATATCTTTATTCAAGTAAACCTGAACAAAAATCATTATACCTTACTTAATTTTTGTTCTCAAATGAGCCATATCTTAGTGGCATAAGCTCACATAAGGCCCTTATTATTTTTCTTTTCTCACTTGCATTCTATCCAACATGGAACTTATGTTTCACTCTATGTTACTATGCCTCTCTACTCAATATTACTTCAATCTCTCTTGAACCTTCTCGTATTTCTCAATGAACCTATTGTCCATTTCAATAAATAAGTTATCTTTTTTTCCAACCCCTTAACTATCTCAAGCAAATATCAAGTCATTTAGGCGACATTAGATCAAAATATGCTTTCAATATAGAAATATTAGTTGAAGAATGTATAATTTGCTTCTACAAATGTTAAACATACACAAAATGT
Source organism: Chamaecyparis obtusa (assembly GCA_027943335.1). Classification (NCBI taxonomy): domain Eukaryota; kingdom Viridiplantae; phylum Streptophyta; class Pinopsida; order Cupressales; family Cupressaceae; genus Chamaecyparis; species Chamaecyparis obtusa. Next base: position 539,913 of record BSBK01006997.1, read on the forward strand.
TCATCCCGAGCCTTAGGATATCATTGACTACAGTCCTTAATAGTTTCACCAATGTTCTATTCGCAACCTCTGTGCCCATGCATTTGAGGATGGGAAGCAATAGATCATCTAAATTTGGTATCCATTTTTTCCCACAGTGTGCACCAAAACTTGATCAAAAATTATGCATCTCTATCAAATATGATACTTTCCAAAACACCACAATGATTCCACATGTGTTTGAAGTTCATGACTACATTCCATCACATCTAGTTAGAATATTTCTTGCAAGTCATTTCACGTACATCTTACTAAAATAATCCACAATAAGAAAAATGTAGCTAGTTCAATTCCTTTTTCTTGGAAGACCTCCCATGAAGTCCATGGAGACACTTTTCCAAGGCCTCTTAGGTATAAGCAAAGGCTAGTATCGCCTTAGCTTCCTATTGTTTGTGTTTACTTACATAATGGACATTTGGAAATGAACTTTTCTACATCAACTTGTAAATATTGTCAATATACATCTTATTGTAGGTTATCAAATCTCATTCACTCTAAAATGACTAGTAACATGTGATATGTGTGCCTCACTTATAAGAAAAATCCTATGCTCCCTTGGCACACAGTTTTATCCACATTATAAGAAGTATTCCTCTACATGTACCACATGTTTGAAAGGATCCAACAATAACAAACCACTTACCTTAAATAAGAGGTGGACCAAAGAGCATATATGTTACCTTGTTCATGGCACCATCCTTTTATTTGACTACTAAATGGAATTGTTGAGGAATCCCCTCCCACTTATAATGTCTTGATTGTTACAACTCCATTTGGGCATATAATGTGTAAGGGCTTTTGATCTGCATGAATTGTTCTCATTTCCCACATGAAATAATGTTGTCTCCTAGTGTTAAAAGTACAACTTATAATTTCTTGTCATAATATTATAGTTTAACATGGTCCATTTGAACATTTCATAATAATAGCAAATAGACCTACCTCCTTATAAAAGCACCACTCCCATGGCATAGTGACTAGCATCAATTTCTCTCTTAAAATTTTATTATAAATTGGTTAGTGCTAGAAATGATGTCATGTTGATTTTGTAATTTGAATCCTCAAAAATATGTTGTTTTTGGCCAAAATGGAACTTCTTTTCCCCTACTCGTAACCTCATGCAAAGAAGAAACCACATTACAATCTTTCTTAAAATTGTGGAGATATTACCTAACAACATCAAAGCTCCTACTTTTTGTCATGGTAGAGGGCTTGGGCCAATTCACAATAGCTTCTAGATTGGAAGGGTCTTTCCTTATTTCTCCATTGCCCTTTGATGGACCAAATATTTTAGCATAATTTACATTTATTTGCATTCAACAAAAGTCTATTCAACTTAATATCTAAAACACTCTTTTTAGATAAGACAAGTACTCCTAAAGCAATTTTTCATCCAGGTAAATTATCACATCAGAATCAATCAAAGTCCTTAATACCTCATCCATAAGATGCATGAGGGTGGTTGGAGCATTGCATAATCCAAATAAAAGAGTCAACCACTCAAAAAGACCTTGCCTTTTCTTGAAGGTCACTTTCCACACACCCTCTTCTTTGGCTCTTGATAATATTTAAATTTGAGGTCCAATTTCATGGAGCACTTACCATGCCAGAGTGAAACATATCACCTATATAAAGCAGAAAATACACATTCTTGATAGTTTCTAGCCAACACACATGGTCTGTGTCCCATCCTTCTTCAATGCTACAACAATAGGAGAACTAGAAGGATAAGTACTAGGTCTTATCACCCTTTACTTCAAAATTTTCCTAAGTTGAACCTTAACCTCTTGTGCATTCAAAGCCTTGAGATGCACTATTGGATTTTTAGATGATATTTTGCCTTGAAGGACGTGGGGCCCCCACAAGTTCATTGACTAACGTAACCACAACTTGGACACGTGTCGCATGAGCAGGGACTTTTAGAACATCTCCCTTAAATTTTGTGTTGAACTTGTGTGGTGCCAACACATGGCAAGCCGACGGGCTTGCTTGGAGATTGGTCTTTAGTGCCTTCAAAGTTACCCACTAAATTGGCATGTGTCTCATTGTGACATGCTATGAAGAGGAGGTCACAAACTCGCTAGAAACCATACTACTTTGAAATGTGGCGATCCAATCTTTGGGGGGGCATAACTTCTTCTCAGTGCTCGAAACTCCAAATTTTGTACACTGTTGGAAAGGAATTCAAGAGATCCAATTTCTATCCCTTAACACAATGCCTTTGACAAATTGAGTTAAGGGATGGACGACAGTTTTAAACCCAAAATCTGCTCTAAAGGCCCCTAAAAATGCAAATTACTAAAACATAGGAAAAATATTGAAAAATGGATTTTTCATTTTTCTCATCTCTACTTACACCATCACTTTTGTACTGCCTTAGATCTCCTTCACGTTTCTCTAGATGAAGGTTGCAGTAGATAACGTCTACAACTTTGGCAACTCATAGGGGACCTTCGCTTGCAGAAGTGAAAACTCAAAATCTTTGGTTTCACGGACTAAAATGCCTTATCCATTGGGCACAAAGTCATAATAAGGGGAGCCACAACAAACATACCTACCCCAAAAACAAGAGAAGACACAAAAACCTATACAAGCATGCACTTGGAGGAAATCTAGAATCTAAAACGAGCATTTAAGCAAGGACAATCCAATGGAAGTTGTATATCATGTTCATTAGATCTCCTTTAGTGTAGTCCTCCTTAGGTTCCACAAACAAATCAACAAATTTACTCACCAAATCACTTACCTCACATTGTTCTTGGCAAGTATACAACCTATGTACACCTCTCATCTTTGACCCTCCACATTCCTGCATCTCTCAACAATAGAAATGCAAGCTTGCCACTAGTGTTGATCAATTACAAGGTTTGGGAAGCACTTACTATGGCTATTTCCATGGCATTCAACATGTATAGAGTCTCATTTAAGATCAACATATATTGATTAGGGCTTGTAAGATACGTTGCATCTCTAATATACAAGTATTCACTACAAAATACCACTCCACAAACATCTAGTCAAACCACATCAACTAGCATTTCGTCTTTATAATCATGAACTATGGAAAATCTGATTACAATATTTTTCACTCTCATTTCCACCCCATCCTTGAGCCACCCAAGTGCATAGGGTTGAGGGTGATCCATTACTTGCAATCCCAAAACATTCATAGTTTTTTGAGAATTTGAGTTTGTTTGAGAACAATTATCAAAGAAAGAATCTGATCTTGATGTGAAAGGGCTTTGTGATCTCTTCTTCCTTGTATGCTTTGTAACTTTCACCCACAACATGCAACTCTTTACACATAACCCATGAATTTTATCTTAATCAAATATTCATTAATTTCTTTACTTTTGTTTATAACAATGGCGTTCTTTTCTCCTTAATTTTTTAACTTTTGTTTATAACAATGGTGTTGGTATCCTCCTTTCTCTAGAACAGTGTCAAACCTAGTGAGCATAAAAAAATGGAATCTATATTAACTCTCAACAATGGCAGACTCTCATACACTATACACTGCTCCAAAACATACATAATTTACAATAATGCATGCTTAAAATCATCACAAAAACATGAAACGTCAAAACAATGCACCTGCACAACACAAAAACACATGAACACCAATTTTAGCTGGATTAAACCCTCAAATAGGTGAAAGACACCAAGAAGAGTATGCTTCCAATAGCCTCCTCACTGTCCACGTATTCACTATAGAGCTTGCACCACCATCATGACTGATTCTTCCTTGCAATGCTTTTAAAAACACTTCCATCCCTACTCTATCTTTGCAACTATGAGGAACCATTACAAGGTTTGGTAGGTCTTACGACAATGGGCATCCAGTTCATTTCCAAGGAGAGTCAACCCCTCAAACATTGAGTTTCAAATATTTAAAGAATCCTCCTTACTATTTTGGCACCAAACAAGAGAAAAGAACATTGTAAATGCCTTTTGAATTTCTCAAATCCTTCATATTTTTCCATTGTCTGCAAAATCAAGTGTTTGGAGGTTGCTGACATGTTCTCCATGGCAAATTGTGGATTTGTTCCTCTAGTGCAAATAAGTAAATCTAACATCTCCAATTGGTTGAGGTTTGACAGACATATTAAGAACCACCCCTACCCTTACTTGACTCCAAACCACTCCACATCTGTCATTCATATGTTTTCCAACCACTTCGACAACTATATAGGTTTCCATGTTGCATGACAACTTATACCATAGGGACAATTTCCTCCAAGACCTTAAAAATCCAAACAAATGACAGGATTTTCGGATCAGCGTAATGGTATGCAAGACTTACATAGCATAAATTTGAATAACATTTTCCCACATTCTTTTGGGAAAATATTAGTTTGGAAATGGATAAATATACCTTGAAAAATAAATTACACTGGAAGTTCATCATCAATGCCTTCAATCTCATCTGCTTTGCAAAATAAGGAAATGTTGGAAAATATTGAAAAAGAAAACTAAAAGTGCCTTAACGGACTTTGACCAGATAAGTCCATTAGGAATGAATAATTCATTAATTAAATTTCAAAGACTAAGTAAAACCACATCAACAATACCTTTCTCCCTTGCATAACAAATATATGTAGCCTCAATGAAATCTTGATTCTTAACAAAAATAACCATTAAATTGTCCCAGTTTGTTTGATTTTCCCATCATCCCACAAGCTGTATCTTTGTAAAGTGTGGCGATCTTCCTCTTTACAGCTTACCAGTTATAAAGACTTACAAAAATATTGTTGCAACTAAGATTACAGCTGACTGATCATGAAAACACCGGGCAACCAAAAGACCACAGTAAATGCCACAATTTTGAGCTAGACTCTTGACAGGGGCACTTGAATGAATTGATTATCAAATTATCTTAGAACCAAATACGTCCTTGTCGGACAACTGGAACAGTATGAAATTAGGAAACTATCTCTGAAAAGTCTTCCTATGTTCTATGCCTGGTTTTAATCAATTCTCCATACTGGTGTAGATGATATTTTGAGTGCAATAAATTTATCTGGTCTACCGAAAGAATTTTAAACAAGAATTATTCCTAAATAAGAATTATGATTCTAAATCTTGAAAGATTCCTCGCATGCCCCATCTCTACACCAGGATGTGCATAAAACTTTACTTCCATCGGCGTTTTGATTCACCATAAAGGACCACACCGATAACAGTAAGGGTGTATCCTGCCATCCCTATGAAAGAAATGGGATTCCGAAATAAGATTATTGAAACTACCACTGCAACAGCCCCTTTCGCATTCCCAAGAACCTGAAAGCCAGCATTAAATTATACCATGTAAACTTAAAGATGAATTCAAATAAATGTTCACTGCAATTTAATCAGGAGATTTTTATCCATCCAGTCTCTCAAAGTGAATCAAAATTTTATCAATGTGATATATCTAAGAGATGCTAAACACAAGTGCAATCTTATGTGCATTATCAATTGAAGCAGTCCAAAAGCATTGGAGTATTCCTTGTAAAACACCAGGATCATGAAATATGAGTATACATCAGTATAATTGTATATGTATAGAACACCAGTAACTCCACTTCCAGAAAGATGATTGTCATTGTATTCAGTGTTGGTCAAGATTGCAATGGTGTAGTTATGTATGTCAAGACCTAAAAAATACACTAGCCCTCATGAGACTAGGAAGGTACCAATAGAATGTCTGGCTGATTATAGCAGATCCTTCTAAAACAATTATGCATAAACCCTCATGCCTATATTTTCTGATGCATAAACCCTATCCTAATATTATGGTATTTGAAACAATTCATCAGTTAAAATACATGATGAGAACTTGAGAAAACTTAAATCAACGATTCTCCACCTCAACATCCCAAAAACTTAAAAATGCAACTCGCGTGTCAACCCGACAAAAAAGCCTCATACTCCAGCACAAAATAAGCCATGCATACCCATGCACTACAGACTTTTTAATAATAATTACATAAGCAAAGTGGTCTCTCGTTTGTCTGAAATTGAAATAACATAAAGCAAATTCCACTGCATTTACCTGCTATTGAGAGCTCAGCCATGATCCTTGTCAGAAGTCATTGTATTCTACATCCATACTTGACCTGGACTCATCTCTTCTATATCCTCATTCAATACTTCATGACTGATTTCTTCACAATGTCACATAGCCAATTCCATAAGAATCTCAAAATGTCATCACAACTCAAAATGGTTTCTTCACTAAATCCTGCTTTAAATAAAAAATGTAACCTAGTCCTTCCTACACTACTCTGATCTCAGATTTTCTGTTCACTCAAACCCAAATTTGCAAAGTTCAAATCTGAATCCACATGCTAAATTCTAAGCAAATCTTTGGGATGCTTTGGTAAGAAATAAGCATATGAAGATTGCCTCTTCAAGCCACCTCAATAAACTAATCTTGCCAGCATGAGGGTTTATTTTAATTTATATGCAGGAAACACTGGTTTGCCTTCCAAAACCTCAACATTTTACTTGACCCAACTTCAAAAACGCTTTGTAAGACAGAAATTTGAAAAGCCTTGGGATCATATAAGCAATTGACTTCTTCTAAAGCATCACACATTATGCAGATAAATCAAAACATTACTAAGGTATATTTAACCCTCGTCAAATCAGATTTCACCAACGATTTAAGGTTAGTACCTTATATCTGACCACCTATCACCGATAATGGTCAAACCATTTCCATCCAACCCCTGACGAAATGCTCCTTTTCTGATAGCACCTTCACTATCAATCTTTATTTCCAATATATTTCAATCTAAAGAAGTCATCAGGATGTCCATAGGCATTGGCTGATTTCATAGCTTGCTGAATCATGTTACATGACTAACAATGTTAAGAATGTTGAAGGGAAACATTTCAACAAAGTATTTCATTCAGTCTTCACTGTCCTTGGTTGTTCTTTCTGTTTGCATACATCTGAATTGGAAATTAACAACTACTATCTTAAACATTGCAAATGCATCTTACTTATTGTTAAAGTATTATTCATTCGTGTTTAATAAACGATGAGACAATAATATATATATATATATATATATATATATTATATTGAATGGAATATTAATATTATTGAATCGTATAAACTGTTATTAATATGATTATCACTGCTATATACAAACAATCACGATACTATCAGACTGTTAGTATATGACAGTCACGATAGTATCGTGACTGTCCAAGTGTATTAATTCCGCCAGGCCTTATGCATTATGTTTACCATATGGTTCAAAACGATAATCATTAGGTTAGTTAATATGAACAGTCATGACTTATCAATTAGTATGATAAGTCATGTCTTTTCATATTTATTTCTTCAGATTCAATATATATATATATAGTCATTGTATTTTTTTTGTAGGATCAATCAATAACCAAGGCAATTGTATTCTACTGCATACATTCGGTTTACATCTTATGATCTATAATTACTTAACATGATATCAGAGCCAGTTCCTTCTGTAAAGCTTAACCGCTTGAAGGAAAGACCTGGGCAAGGACAAAGATCAAGGAAGAGCCGAAGGTGATCAATCTTACCCTAACTGAGCACAAGATTTCATGTTAATTAGCATAAGTTCGATCATGATACATATCGACATGTTTAGAAGAAGAAAGATCGAATGTATCGGGCTGCGCAGACCAGTTCCATAGAAAGAAACCATGATTAGGGTGTAAGAGAGTGGGGAATGTTTCGAAGTTAATTACAGCCATGAGCAGTTTGTTTAAGAGTTTTTTATATTTAAAGAGTCTTAGAACAGAGTCATTCGAGACCCGTAAAGCTTGGTGAAAAGAACTCGATTTGGTTTCTTGACGATTGAAGGCCATTCACAGTAGGTCATGACTGCAATCTAATTGGAGGGAAGCAGATGTATCAGATGTAGATGCGGCTGAGAGCAATATAGTCATAGGGTATTGTTCATGAGGAGAGTACAGAGTTGGATTCGAGCAAGGAAGGAGTCAATGCTCGTTACCGAGCCATTGAGTACAAGGCGTCCATGACATAAGCCTTGAGTGAGGTGGTTTGAAAGAGGCGAGAACAATCTCAGTCCTTGAAGAGCCGAGAAGGATACACTTAGAATAGTTTGTCTGTTGAAGGAGACAGAATTGACTATCGACTGCGAGGGGCCGAGAGTATGCCAATAGCAGATTATTTATCTATAGACCCGAGAGTGGGCACTTCATAGTTGAATTCTCTACACAGAGCAAAGGAGGGCCAAGAAGATAAAGGCATATGGATTTTTGTATTGACAGGGTGAAAGGAAGCGTGACATGGAACAGAGAATGTGTGGCACATCCACTGCATATCCAACAATCATATGAAAGATTGATTCATGCGTAATCAATCTTTGTCAGGTTGATTCGAATTACACTACATTTCATCTTTGCCGGATACGGAATAAGGAATTCAATAAGCAAATTATATTATCGTGATAGGAAAGAATGACTTTGTCATTCTGACATGAAGGTCTATGTTGAGATAGTGAGGGGAATGTATATCTCTTTGAATGAGGCGCAAACATTCATCTTGAATACAATGGAGAGCGATGATCGGTTCTTCAACAGGCATCAGGCATATTATGGCAACGAGACAATGGTGCTATGCGGGTACATTTGAACATTTGGATGTGTACAGATTACTTGGCACATATTTCTGACATTGCAGACAGTTCAACGTTCTCGTAGAAGAACATGACACTGAAGATATCATTGAATGAAGTATTTTTGGTTCAGTTTTTTTTTTTTTTTAGTGATATGTTGGGCCATGTTAAGGGACGATTCTCTTTAATATTATTTTACTATGACATAAAAACTCGATGGGGTAAATTAGCAAATTGAAGCAGTACCATGATCAATATCAATCAATTGCTAAGATTTCATATTGAGAGAGCTAATGTTTGGAGGAGTACGTGGAAACTTGAAAGAGACAAAAGTATCAATAGTGTTGTGAGAATGTCATCCTTAATATTATGTGAATCGAGGTCCATTACCAACACAGTGGGTTTGGTTTCTTCAGTCCATTAATTTTCGTGATTGGAAAGAATCTCTTGGTTGCCAAAAACTATACTTTATATGGTTCCAAGCTTTGGTTTATGTGAAGCATTTTGTATAGTCATTTTGTAGAAACAAAGCATATGGGAATCGAGTTTTAACAAGGGCATTAAATGATGCGATGTGTACAACAAGGTGTCGTGAGGTTGTTGTGAATTCTCCAGGAGTATCATACGTATATAGAGATAAGTACTTCATACCCTTGAATAATGTTCATGAATTTTTTCTTTTTTTTTAGTCATTCATTCATGCTATAACATTGAGATAGTAAATCTTGTATGCTTCTATCATTGGTATTTCCTTTTGGGATTGTGTAGTTTTATGAACTATTTTCAAGACAAATCTAGAAGCATATGAGATTGCATTCAAGGGAGAAAGAACTTAATGACTGTAGTTATGGAGCTAAGTTAAGAGTTGATATCAGAATCAAAGGGAGTCTGACAATCCATCATAGACAACCACCAAAGGTTGTAGCAGAACATGAGCAACATGAGGAGGCTAAATCAATATTAAGAGGCTCAACATCATCGTGAGAGGGAGTCTGACATCTTTAGAAAGATCTAGAAGTTGGCAAAATTCAGCTTCTTGGACAAACTCGATCATATTGATTGGAAAATATCAAAATGCATCTTATGCTAGCCGATGTAACCTTGTGACTATTCAGATTATTCGTATTGGTTCTCTCAGGATGGAAGGTATGAAGTGACATCCTGGAATAACACTGAGTTGAGTATATAAACAGGGTATGCTTTCGTGATAGAGGGAGTCAGCACAACATCTAGAGGATATGCCTTATTTGATTTCCAAGAATCTTGGTCATATTGATACAGAGGGAGTAAACCATATCGAGATGGTTTCCCTAGTGACTAGGAAACTATAAAAGGAAAAAGAATTATGATGAAATTCCATGTATGTGAACTAGAAGACTTTTATGCAGATATCTAGGTCATGATATTCCTAGATAGATGGTTGGAAATTCAAGATAAGAGCGTAATGTAGACTAAAGGACAAAGACATGACTTCCTCACAGAAGGTTGATATTAGATTCAGAGGGAGTATAATAGTTCATCTAAAACAACCTTGGACGAGGAGGTGAGGAGGTTGTTACAAAGACCTTAAAGGAAGCATCCAGAAGACTATGATCATGAGATTGAGTCTCATGTGTGCTGCTAAAATACTTTTATGCTATCTCTTACATAACTTGGGGTTCACCTAGAGTGATGCAAACTATATAAGAGATATAGTGCACAAGTATGCTATTCAAGGTACATTATCCCTACAAAACTTATGGTTGATATTCTCACCAAGTTTCTTGCTAGAGGTAAGGTTGTGTACCTTCGACATAAACTTGGCATGTTGGAGAATGAAGCCTTAGATGAAAAGGAGTTTCATATATCATCTTGTATGTTATTGCATCCTTCTCCTTGAGAGAGAAGTCTAAAGTGATTCCTCATATCAAGGTGATATGTAAATTTGGGTATCACATGTTAGGTGATTCCTCATATCACATGTTAGGTGATATTGAAAACTGGGTATCACATGTTAGGTGATTCCTCATATCACATGTTAGGTGATATTGAAAACTAGGTATCACATGCTAGGTGATTCCTCATATCACATGTTAGGTGATATTGAAAATTGGGTATCACATGTTAGGTGATACTTCATATCACGAATTATGTAATATATGATTTCTTAGTATCCATATGAATCATATTAGGATCCTTCTAAACTTAGTATTACATATTGATTAAAACCTATCACATAGTGACATGTCTTTACACAAACTTAGTATCCAAAATCGGTCAAAACACATAGAGATACCATATCACTATGTGAGAGATATAGTAGACAGGAAGATCATTAAACTGGTCTATATCAGTATTGAAGAACAAAATGTAGATATCTTTACTAACTCTCCTGCAAAAGTAAAGACATATTTCTTCAGAAGGAAAATTGGTTTGATCAAAATATGAATGTAATCATTAATGTACATTTTTTGTTTATGAATAAAATATTGAAATATTTCAAAATTGTGAAGATGACGATCTTCTGTGTATATAGGTTACTATGTCAAGGTGACGATCTTGACAATAGTAACCAGGCTTCAAGATCAACTCCCGTAAGGGTTTGTCTCGGATAGGACCGAACATCTTGTTGCTTATATTATTACTTGTTGGGTAATAAAGTTCAAGATCGACTCCCGTAAGGGTTTGTCCCGGATAGGACCGGACATCTTGTTACTTGTTGGGTAATAAAGTTGTTAGGATTGACTCCCAAAAGGGTTTGTCCCGGATAGGACCGGACATCTTAACACTTACATTATTACTATGTAATAACTCATCATGATCGACACTTGTTAAGTGTCTTGGATTGGGCCAGATATCATGATATGAAAAGTTCTACAAACTCTATTAAACTCTCTCTCAAGAGGGAGTGTTAAAGTATTGTTCGTTCGTGTTTAATAAACGATGAGACAATAATATATATATATATATATATATATATATTATATTGAATGGAATATTAATATTATTGAATCGTATAAACTGTTATTAATATGATTATCACTGCTATATACAAACAATCACGATACTATCAGACTGTTAGTATATGACAGTCACGATAGTATCGTGACTGTCCAAGTGTATTAATTCCGCCAGGCCTTATGCATTATGTTTACCATATGGTTCAAAACGATAATCATTAGGTTAGTTAATATGAACAGTCATGACTTATCAATTAGTATGATAAGTCATGTCTTTTCATATTTATTTCTTCAGATTCAATATATATATATATAGTCATTGTATTTTTTTTGTAGGATCAATCAATAACCAAGGCAATTGTATTCTACTGCATACATTCGGTTTACATCTTATGATCTATAATTACTTAACACTTATAAGCTTGGAATTTACAACTATTGGCTTAAAAATTGGAAATTTCAACTACTACAAACACTCCCACATAGAAGATTGCAGCTTAGTTGACATTAAGTTAAAGCCTTCTGTCAGAAACACTTCTTTCTTCATCTGTAACTGAGTCCACTTTATAGAGTTTATTAGAGAGAAAAGTTGAGGATGGTGATATTCTGGTGAGGTTTTATGCGCTGTCACTTTTCAGAAGGTAGTGATTGGGAGATTGAGTTTGGTAACTTTTGAGTTCACTTTCTCCTATTTCAAGGGTGACATATATGAGCAAACAGAAGGTCTGGAATACATCATTGACACAAATTTGAGGAGAGAAGCAAGAAAGGATGCTCGCCTCCTTAAGTGGAAAAAGGAAATTAGACAATAAACTGAGTAAAGGAATGCCTAAAGAAACAATAAGTATTCCTTGAGTTTTAAACCCTAGTTTCTATGTGAGGGCATCTCATAGCTAGAGCTCATTACTCTACTTTGGCCCTTGGGTAATAAAAAAAGAATATGGACAAACAGAGACAGAACCATGAAAGGCTGGAGATGAAGAATCCTCTTGTGTAAGGAACCCAATTGGCTCTCATTTACAATCTAGCTCTTTCCTCAAATTAAATTGCACTTCTAAATTTCTTTCAAAATATATAGATATTAATGAACATCAAATATGAATTTCAATGATACTTCTCAGATTTTTAACCTCTTGATAAATAGCTACAGCCATTAATTCACCACTGAATGCTTACAAAAATCAGAATTCCAATAACTATCAAATTAATTCCTTATTACAAGCACTCACAAATAAATTTGGGCACCTTTAATTACATGTGACTGCTGGAAAAGAAATGCAGCCCAAAGGAATTGAAGCACAGCTGCAAATGAAGAATGCAGCCTCCCAGATTATTAACGCAGTCATCATTTGAACAACCACAGCCTCCAATGAGTGATTGCAGCCCCCTGAATAAATAACGCAGCCGGCTGTGAGTAAAACGCAGCCACAAGGTGAAGTACGCACAAGTTGGGAAAGGTGATGCCAGCTTCCAAATGAATTCGCAGCTCCTAAACAGTGAAGTCTGCATCACTTATTTACCATACGCTGCCAGCAGATAGATCGCAGCTCCTGTAGAAATAGAACAAGCTTCTACCAAACAATAGCCACCAGGAAGAAAATCGAATCACCAATTGTAATTCAGAATTTATTCAAGTATCCTCGAATTTGATATACTTCAGCATCAAATTCGAATACACAAGACCAGAATTGAATTCTCAGAATTCAGTGTCAAAATTCACCATCAATCAGTGATGATTCAAATTGCCAAAAGAGAGGAATCAGTCCTCAAACCCTAGCCATCTTCTTCACAACAAAATTTTATCAAATGATCAATGGATATCTTAGAATGAGCTCTCAAGTCCCTTTTTATTCTTTCTTGTGAGAGCTCAAACACAATTCTTACCAATGTGGAATAAAAAGATATACTTTTCCTTTTAATAATTCATTTACTCCAATACTTTAAATTAGTATCTTGGCTTAGGCTTCCATGAATTAATTAAATAAATGGCCCCTTCCCATGATGAGTCAACCCTCAACTTAATTGAAATTATAAAATTAAATTATAACTTTATAATAAGCCATTTAATGATTTAATAATAATTTGGCCACCAAAATAATAATAACTCCCAAAATACTTATCTTTTTAATATGCCGTCTGAAACAGGAGTCACACCTATTATTTCCCCATGTGACCAAATGCACTTTCCAAAAATAGAAAGAGTCATTCTCAATCAACATCAGACTTGTTAATACTTTACCGGTAATTGTGGGGGGGGGTGAATCAATAAAAACTATCTCTGATGCAATTTAAAACTTGTAAACAGATTCTTGAATGTAAAACAGAATGTAAACAGTCATTCACAAGCATAAATAGAATCACATAGATCAACTCAAGTATTTATACATGGAAACTCTCGGTTAGAAGGAAAAATTCACGGTGAGACAGAGCTCACAACTTCACTACTGCAGAATGAAGGCACCCTGTTAAGAGCTTACAAAAGTACTGATTAGAGTGCTACCCGGTTAAGGGATTTTACAAAAGATTTGTTAAGATCTGAGCCCTGTTAGGAGCTGCCTGGTTACAGGACTTTAAACATCAACAAAGATGCTACCCTGTTAGGGGATTTTACAAAGAACTGATTAGGTTCACCCTGATAGAGGGATTTCAATATGCTTTCACTCCTTATAAAAGCAATGATCTATTTTGACACTAACTATCTGATTAGATCATACCCGTTGATCTCATCTCCGGTTTGCTTGGCTATTGATCTCTCTTTCTTTCTTCACCTATGTGCCTGTAGCACTCCTCAGAAGATATCTCTCCTCTGCTCTATGCAATCATCAACTATCAACAACAAGCCTCTTTGCGTCCTATGACCTATATTTATATAAGAGTTCATCGTAATGAAACCCTTAACTCATAGAACTGTCAGGCTGCAAACTCCGCAATAAATCATGCAATCAGCAAAAAGCTATGCGCTTTGATCTGGAGTTTACCTAACAAAACATCCGCAGGAATAAAGCTAACTCCTATTAAAAAGCTAACTCCACTTCAAAGCGGTGGATGTCCCGTATAATCCAGCTTTTAACTCAAACTGATCCACTAAATCTAGTGCGAATCTTTAGAGCATTTTAGACCAGTGTAACCTTATATCCGGTTCAACTTATGCACAATGAGACCGGTGCGTGTTCTTAGGTCGGTCTACCGGTTTTCTTTATCTACCGGTGCATACGTTATGTTGCTTGTCTACCGGTGTCTTCTATGTGTTGTGAGTGACCAGTGACCCCTTACCGGTGCATAGTGTTTGTGGATGTACACTAATGACAACTTAATATTGCTAACAATCTTCCCCTTTGTCATTGGTGGCACAACTACAACTATACACAAACTTCACTCACTTACTGATCATAGTGCCTTGTATCGGTAGAACACTACTTCCCCTGTTCCGGACTTCCCCTGACTGAGTGCTCCGGGTGAAAGTTCTGCACTGTCCTGTAATTGCCTGTCTGCTCATTCTTTGTGTAATCCTATCTGCTCATTCTTTGTGTATCTTCTTCCCCTTTTTGCCTCCATAGGACAAAGGGTAATGCGTTTCTTCACATTTGAAGCTTAGTGAAGATATCCTTATATATTGTTCTGGCTAAGTGAAGGAATGGTGACCACTAACTGGTTACATATTTTGTATTCTTTTGGGCTGTTGTCAAAGAAACAATGATATTCTCCATGTCTTCCACAGTTTTGGAGGCTGGTTCATTGATTAGAGCTTCTGTAGAATTTGCTGTTAGATTCATGATGTCAAATTTTGGAGCTAAAAACATTTGAAATCCAATGATATCTTGGATCCGCTTATTTTTCTCTTCAGCAATTTTTCTCAGTGCAAGAGTTAAACTTGTCATTTCTCTGCTATAGGATGTTGCAGTTTTGTTCTTAATATCAAACTAAGAGGACAAGGCTTTAATCTCTTCTGTTATCTTGGCAGACTTTTCTGACAGATCTTGCAAAAACACTTCAAAGTTTGATGTTCTGCTCATCAAACTTCCTGCTTCTTGAAGTTGTTGTAGAATTCTCAGGTTGGTTGTCACATTCACTTTGATATCTTCAACCTGTTTGTGGAGTATCTCCACTCTTTTCTTCTCGTAGTGGTCAATCGCCACTATTTCCGAATCTGTGATATCCTCACCATAGGTTGTGCCAATACTTCTAGCTGATCAATGACCGGTTCATCGCTATCTACGTCAGTATCAGGAACGAAGTTGCATAGAATGTTCTTTACAGTGGTTAGGACCATGTCCTATTTTCTTTTGGTCAGCTCTTTGAGCTACCTGGTTGACATCTTGCTGATGTCTACCA
Organism: Chamaecyparis obtusa; assembly: GCA_027943335.1. Lineage (NCBI taxonomy): Eukaryota > Viridiplantae > Streptophyta > Pinopsida > Cupressales > Cupressaceae > Chamaecyparis > Chamaecyparis obtusa. The sequence continues at coordinate 555,841 of BSBK01006997.1, forward strand.
CTGTATCGATGATTTTACTCCTTTTCGCTTCCTTCTCCTCGGCAAACGACAACTTCCTTTTAGAAGAGGAGCTTGGAATGTCTCCTTGTTCTTGCTCCGGTTTAAGTTGCTCGGTGTGGACTGGGATGTCTTCGTCTTGTCCCTTATTATCTTCTGTTCCTTGATGAGTTTTGTTCTCCAATTGAACTTCTCCTTCTGGTAGATTTTGTTCTGCAGGAGGTTTTTCCTCAGTCTGAGCTTCTTCTTCCAGTTGCTTATTGACTTCAGCATCTTGTTCTTGTTCTCCCAGTGGGACTTCTTTTTGTTGTTGCTCCTCAACTGTATGAAGTTCTCACATGGGTATATCAATTTCTGCCTCTTGTTCAACATTTATTTGTGCATTAGTTATGAACTCTTCTGTTTGAGCTTTTTCCTTTCCAGTAGAAGATGCTTCACCAATTGTGGATCTAACCGGTGGTGCTTGCATTTGTGCAATTTGATCCTGAGGACCTAGTTTATCCAATGCACTGAAGTCATACTTAAGCCAGTAGTCTAGAGTCGCTTTGTAGACTTGGTTCTCATATCCATTTAATATCTATGCAACTCTGTCCAATGTCTTTAGGTTCATGGATGCTTCTTCTAATAGAAGCTTTATTGTCTCTTCGCTGAATCCAGGTCTGACCTTAAGCAATGTTTCCCTAGTGATTCTGGTGTTTGTGCCTAGACCGGTTTGCCATTTTGATTGTAGCCTGTTGTTTAGTTCTGGTGGGAACTTGGACCTGTAGTCCCTTGGAGTCCTATGATAATCCATGAAAATTTCTACTATCCCTACAATTAGCTTTTGTTTGTCCTCTTCATCTAGTACACTATACCACTTTGCAGCATTGTCCACGTCTCCAAAGTCCATTACCTCAGTAATTATATCCTCAACATGCATAGGTTTAATGTCACCTTTGCTTGGAGAAATGAGAACTATTGGGTTTCCTGCCTAATCTTTGGTTAGGTCCACTAATACCAGTGCTTCTTCTACAAGTACTTATTTCCTTTTACCGGTGTCAGCTGCCGGTTTAGCTATTGTTCTTTGAGCTGCTTCTTGTTCTGCTTGCTGCTGGGTCTGAAGAAGTTTGGTCCATATTGCTACTTCTTCATTATGTACTTTCTCAACTTCTCCAATAAGCATGAGACCTATCCTTCTTATAGTTGCAAAAATTTTCTGATGAAGTTCAGCTTGTTCTGTGGCTTCTTCTAGAGTAAGGTGATTCTGGACCTCTAGAAGAGTCTTATCCTTAGCTCCTTTTCTCTATCTTCTGAGGCTTTCCACCGGTCTTCAATATTTTGTAGAAGATGTTCAGGTAGAGTTGTGTGAAGTCCACCGGGATGAAGATTGAATTTATGAACGCAGAACGCTACGGCTTCTTCAATTTTTCCTTTGTCTTCTTCATTGGCTAGTTCATATTTTCTTCTAACAGAACCTAAATTCCCAAATTCTTTTAGTCCTGCCACAATTTCGTCAATTGTGGGCTTGGCTTTTCTAGGTGGATCCTCCTTTGCCATTTTACCGCTTTTCTTCTTTCTAATCAGAGGAACTGTTTCCTCAGTCTCTGTCTCTTCTTGATCCGTCTCTTGGGTACTCTGTACCTGTTCAGCTTTCTTCCCTTTACCCTTGGGTTGCTCTGACGGCTTCTTTTTAGGTGTGGGGGTCCTTTTTTAGACAATCTTGATTGGTGCCCTTTTTGACAGATTCTGAAGAATCTCAGTATACGTGCCAAACCGATTGGCACCGAGATCCAAATTTGCATCATTTAAGGCATCGGCATATGCCTTAGCAACTTTGGCAGAGATCTTGTAACCTAGCTCAGGAGCATATACGTCTCTCAGTTCCACTGCTTGAATGATGCAGTTGTTGGTGGTAACCAGAAAGCATACATCGTCCTTGTAATGCTCAACTATAGTTGACGGCACCCTTTCTCTCGCATGCATTTTGAGTTGAAATTCTTCGAAGTGTTTAGTCATTGCACCTCTTAACTGGTCTCCCGGTTGATTGGTCATCTCTGTGATTTGATGCATAACCGGTCTATCGGTTTTCCATACAACTTCACCAATTCCCGAGAAAAAGTTATAGTAGAAATAGAGACATACCAGTAGGATCCCGTACTTCATTGACTTCTTCCTCACGACTTCGAGGTTCTTCATATTTTCAAATATTTGGCTTTGGAGCATTGCACAGATGCCGTATTGGGCATTTTCGTGCATAATACAGTACGCAGCGTGAATTGCACCACTTGGTATGTTGTTGAAGTTGCTTGACTGATACACCTTGTATCCAAGAACAACAAACGCAAACCGAACTCCATCATCCTCAATGTCGTTTACAGTCATGAGTCGAGCATCAGGCTTGGACGTAGTCAATTTGTTGACGACGGCATTGGCGATGGTCCTTAGGGTTAGAGCTTGCCCCCGGTTGCTGTATCCAGTCACTCTGTGCAAATCGTCTTTGGTGATGGGAATACATACACCTCTGTTGAGCCAGAAACCTGGTTCGTGAAGTCAACTGAGAACAAGTCGGATCATATCTTCATGGAAGACGGATGGGTAGTATACTCCATTGATAAGTCCAGATGATATCAGCTTGGCATACTTATCTAGGAGTTTCCCCTCTTCACATAGTGACACATATTCTCTTTTAATATACGTTTCACCCAATTCTTCCTGTTTTGCGTGAATGAAATTTTTAACATCTTCAGTTAGGAGGACTCCTTTTGGTATAGACAAGAGCGCCCCAGCCATGTCGTTTTCTCTGTTCTGAATTGGCACGATATCATAAGCAAGTCATTCAATTTGATCTCCCTTGATCAGCTCTACATTAGCGGATGATAAGGCCATTCTTGCTAACCGGTAACTTGCAGAAAGCAGCTTGGATCGGTTTTGCAAACAATGATTCTCAGTGATCAAAGCGTGAGAATAATACTTAGCACAAGAATTCGTAAATCACAAAGTAAAGTGAAGACTTGTGAGTAATTCTCCTTTCTTTTATAGAGTTAGGTTATAACGGTAATTACCAAACGATAACTATTTGTTAAATGGCTACAATAATAAATGCCTTACCTAACTTTTCTTTCCGTTTTCCCGACCAGTTGATTATAATTTGCCTTACCAGTTTACCTTGCAAACCGAGTGAGTCCAACTCTCGCCAGTCATACCGGGAATGGTAGAGGATCTACCTGTTCCCTCTAAGCCTTCACAGCTCAGTTTGTTGATGAAATATCGCCATCAGCAAATGGTGATCTTTCCTCTGTCTTCTCTTCAACGGAGCTCTTTGATTCTTTTACGAACCAAATCTGTTTAACTGTTTTCTCAGTCTTCTCTTCCTTGTTGGTCTTTTCTTTAGGTTTGACCGGTTCCTTCTCCTTACTAGATAACCGGTTCCTGCACTCTTTGGCTTTGTGTCCAACTTTGTTGCAGTGATAGCAGACTATCCTGGTTGTCTTCCCTGGGTTCATTCTTCTTGTGTTGGTTGGCTTGTCCCAAGAGTTCATTCTCTTTGTGTAATTGTGTAATCCACAGTTCATACAGTTGACTGTACTCCGGTTCTTGTTTCTCTTAGTGAATATGAGCTTTGGGGATCTAAATGCCATTGTCTTGGATTTGCATTCTTCTACCTTGTGTCCAGATTTGTTGCATGCATAGCAGTAGCCCCTGAAGCTTCCCTTGCTACTACTGGACACAGATATGGGACTAGACCAGCACTCACTGGTCTTGTGGCCATTTTACAGCAGTTCTTGCAGTGACTGTTGTTGGTCCTTACCGGTGCATTTTTGCAGTTATTAGTTTTATGACCCGGTTTCCCACAATGCTTGCAAGATGCGTTAAAGATATTCTTACCTTTTTGTGCCAGTGGTTTCTTCTTATCCTTCTTGATTGCTTTTACCCTAGAAGACTCACCATTCTCTTTGGTAACTTCACCGGTGAATCCAAGACCGGTTTGATCGTTATGCCTTCTTTGAGCTACAAGTTGCTTATCAAGCTTGGTCGAACTTTCATTGTATCTTCTCAGAATTTCATTTGTTTCTTCAAGTTGATACAATTCTATTCCCTCAGTTGATACAATTCTAGAGACAGTCTATTGCATGCTTCATTCCTGTCATGCCAGCCTTTCTGCATGTGAGCATTTTCTTGAGTGACACTCTGCATGTCTTCTTGAAGTTGTAGAATGATAAGTCCATTCGCCCATACCGCTTCCACTACTCGGTCCCTTGCTTTCTCAGAGGCTGTCAAAGACTTGACTGCTGAGTTCCTTTCATCTTCAACTTTTCTCTTTTTCTCGATTAGTTCAGTCATCCTCGGGGCATTGTCCTCTTGGTCTCTCTTAAGATTAGAGATATGATCGATCAGGATCTGATTCTTTTCCATGAGTTCAGATACTGCCTCCTCAGCTTCATCAGATCCACTCTGCCCAAAGAGTTCATCAATGGTTTCATTGCTCTCATTTAACTGTAATGCTAGCTCCTTTCTCTTTGCAAGTGATCTCCTCAATCTATTCTCTAGAGATGCAATGATGTCATTGGCTTCCTCTCGCTGTTTCTGATACCGGTAAACCTCCATGATCTTTCTCTCAAGCTATTAAGCTTAGTAGTATAGAGAACCAAAGAGCTCTGATACCAATTGTTAATACTTTACCGGTTACTAAGAGGGGGGGATGAATCAGTAAAAACTATCTCTGATGCAATTTAAAACTTGTAAAGAGATTCTTGAATGTAAAACAGAATGTAAACAGTCATTCACAAGCATAAATAGAATCACACAGATCAACTCAAGTATTTATACGTGGAAACCCTCGGTTAGAAGGAAAAAACCACGATGAGACAGAGCTCACAACTTCACTACTGCAGAATCAAGGCACCCTGTTAGGAGCTTACAAAAGCACTGATTAGAGTGCTACCCGGTTAAGGGATTTTACAAAAAATCTGTTAAGATCTGAGCCCTGTTAGGAGATGCCTGGTTACAGGACTTTGAACATCAACAAAGATGCTACCCTATTAGGGGATTTTACAAAGAACCGATTAGGTTCATCCTAATAGAGGGATTCCAATATGCTTTCACTCCTTATAAAAGCAATGATCTATTTTGACACTGACTGTCTGATTAGATCATACTTGTTGATCTCATCCCCAGTTTGCCTGGTTGTTGATCTCTCTTTCTTTCTTCACCTCTGTGCCTATAGCACTCCTCAGAAGATATCTCTCTTCTGCTCTATACAATCATCAACTACCAACAACAACCTTCTTTGCGTCCTATGACCTATATTTATATAAGAGTTCATCGTAATGAAACCCTCAACTCATAGAACTGCCAAGCTGCAAACTCCGCAATAAATCATGCAATCAGCAAAAAGCTATGCGTTTTGATCTGGAGTTTACCTTACAAAACATCTGCAAGAATAAAGCTAACTCTTGTTAAAAAGCTAACTCCACTTCAAAGCGGTGGATGTCCCGTCTAATCCGGCTTTTAACTCAAACTAATCCACTAAATCCGGTGTGGATCTTTAGGCCATTTTAGACCAGTGTAACTTTATATCTGGTTCAACTTATGCACAATGAGACTGGTGTGTGTTCTTAGATCGGTCTACCGGTTTTCTTTATCTACCAGTGCATACGTTATGTTGCTTGTCTTCTGGTGTCTTCTATGTGTTGTGAGTGACCGGTGACGCCTTGCCAGTGCATAGTGTTTGTGGATGTACACTAATGACAACTTAATATTGCTAACAAGACTTACTATAAATAGTAAATGTGGCAAAAACTATAGCAAATGAAGTTCAAATGACACCAAACAAAAGCCAAACCAAAGCATATTGAATCCTGAAGTAGATGCCCACTGAAAGAGACCCTCTATCCATTCTCATTAGCCTATGAGGGTCACATGATAGGCTAATCCCAAGAGCCTGAAAAGCGGGGACATTACAATCCTCCCTTCCCAAGATTGCTTGTCCTCAAGCAATCAGGAAAAACAAACATCACAGTCCACCCGGATCCCAACGATGGTCATGAGTAATGTCTTAATCCTCACCATACTCCTATGAAGAAATCATCAGCATCAACAGTACAAAAATCAGCAACTGAGAAATTGCACTCAACACGCAAACAACTAACATCACTGACAACATCATCTGAAGACCAACTGTAGATGCCGATGGAAGAAACCACTCAACGGAACTCAACCCAACTAAAACATCAACTCTGTCAAAACTCAAGTCCCTATCTAACTGACACTCGCACCCAACTGCACTGTGGATATGACAACCATAGGTACCTGAGTCACTGCCACCAAATCCAATCTCTGATAAACTATCCTAGGTGTGTTGATACTGCAAGCTATGTAACTTGCAACTGCCAATTCCATCTGCAAAAGATGGTGCTAATCCATCCCATAATGGATGGTAAGAAACTGGAGCCAGTCTACACCTGCGTGAGACCAAATCCTCAACCCGTGGGTCAAAAGAAAAATGATGAGAATACCCCACCATATAATGCCGGTAGAAAGCCCCAATCTCCATCAATGGCTCATCATTACCAAACTGGAAATCATGAGATGGCTCCAATCTTTAACTCCGCATAACCGCAGGCTGGGTAGGAGCCTGAGCAACCCTCTCGGCAAACCCAACCTTGAAAGCCCTGTGGGGAAGCACAGTAGATAGAGTCTCTACAATCTTCCGTACCAACCTCCAAATAGCACAAGAGCCTCGGATGAGAGTACCCTCAGACACTCTGTATGAATCCTCTCGCATATCTGCACTCTCAAGTAAATACTCCATGAATGACTCAGTGCAATAAAAATCATACATGGAAGCGTCAACTTGCTCCCCCGCAACCCACAATTGATCCCTCTGAAAATGTGGCACTGCCAACTGTCCCATGGTATCAGCTATATGAGATGAAGAAATAGATTCACTTCCAGCAAAGGGAAGCAAATCAACATGAGAGCTTGAGTCCACTGATACTCTTACCTCATTCGTACCTACTGCACCCATATCCTGAACAGATCTGTCTGCCACATCATCATGTCGCTCATGCCCAACCATCGAAGCCAACTCACCACCAACCACCTCAATGTGCAACCAAACTAGGTCTGGGGCTGGTGTGGACCGAATATGCTCCAACTCCACGGTCACCTCCCCTAATTGAAACTACAACTCCTGAAGAGCCCGCAGAGTGCCCTCTAAAGCCTCAGAAGTCGCAGTGAGCTCCTGAGTAAGCTCACTCACCTCTCTATCCATCAGTGCGTCATATGCTGTACTTCCCCACTCAACTAGGTGATCTCAGTCGGCTACCATCTGTAAATAATCCTGTCTCAAAATCTTGACAGCCTCACGCAAAGAATGGATCTCTGTCAAGGAAAGGTAGCCACCACTGTGCTCATCTGTCATAGGAGCACCCCAATCATAAACAACCAACAACTCACGAGCGGCATCAAAATGCTCAAGATTAGAAGTAATATCTCTCTCACCAACTCGCAACTAGCTAGTCACATGATGACTCTGCACAACGAGCCTCCTATGTACAACCTCAACTGCACTGTCCACACTATGGAAGGAAGCTGCATCCAATAAACTCCCCTCAAGATCACCATATCTGTGTGTACTTTCATCCAAGTACACATCCACAAACTGAGTACAGACATCGAACTCGTCCTCATCTATCCCCGAGGAAGCTGCTGCTGAATCCAACTCAACACAATTCCTAGCTACCTCATCTTCTGCAACCACCTGACAATCCAGATCTTGGGATCCATCCTCACTCACTAACAACTCAGAGTCCTCCCCCAGGGTCTGATAAATCAAACATGTCTCATTGCAGGAAGAGTCATACTCATGAGTCACCGAAGAAGTAACCCCCTCTAGAAGTGGAAGCCTTGGCTGTAACAAACTTCTGCCACTCATATGCTTCCCCATCCTCATCCGTGAGTCCCTGTAACAAAGAATCCTGGAACCCACCACCACTGTATGACAACGCTAAGTCCACACCCAAAGTCAGATATAAAAAGCTAGAAACATTGCAGCACCCATCATCCTCGCTCTCAACATTAGAGATATCTGTGATGCTAGTGTCCACATCGTCTATCCGCGACTCCTCAACTAACTCTGACTGCATACATGACTCAATGTCATCATGTGAATCAACTACACTATGGCATGAATCTATGTCATCCGACTCAACTGCAACACTCCCATCATGAGTGTCATCACTAGATAGCTCCATGCTCACATCCTCAATACAGGAAAAGACTACAGTCTCCTGCACTGATTCCACTCTGCGACTGCTGTCATAAACATCAGAGTTGTCAGAGCGCATATACTCCACGCAGTCCTCAATGTCCACATCAAAAGTACAATCCAGTAAACATTGATCCTGAGACAACCAAAATCACCTCGGAGTCATCACCCAACGTCTCATAGGGGGTGTTATCCCCAATGCGGCTCATAGCATCCTCAAATGTATCATCAGATGTGTCTATACTATCTACATCCACATCTCCTACTAAACCCTCAACTGCTGACACCTGACTCTGCACACATGACTCAACGTCAGGTTGTGCACCAATAATGTTGGAGCATGAACCGTCATCTACTGACTCCGTTGTAATGCCTAAATCACTAACATCACAGCTAAGAGACTCCATACATGCATCGGTCCCATATGAGGAAGCAGTTGCCTCCTGTACTGGAGCAACACTACTATAGCTGACATAAAAATCTCCAATAACAACTCCCTCCATGGAAGAGTCTGAACACTCAGTGATAACTACATCATCAACTGCCTCTATACAAATCGTAGCGATTACTCTGGGAGCCTCAACCTGTTGATGCTCAGCGTTGTTGTCAACCAATGGGACTGAAACATCCACATATTCCTGTGAAATAACTCCATGATCAGCACTGCAGATAGGACTAGCAGGTGCCATACTAAATATGGGTACATTTGCATCAAGGGTACTTGTCGGGGAAAACTCAAGCTTTCTTCCCTGCAATCTCAATGTCGGCCTCCTAAAAGCACAGACCATATACCTCGCGGCCCTGTCTACTATCACTGGATCCGACAAACTCTCCGCCAATCTCTGCTGATCCAGCCTAAGTCTTTCCATACTTTCCACTAAGGCATTTATTTTCTCTCTTTTTCCCATACTACTACGCCAACTTCCAGAACTAAGCCTCTTGTATTTGTCCATAGCTAGTAAAAGAGAGTGCTGATCACTTTTAAAATATCATCAGAATATAAAAGAATTCATTCCCCACAGGATGGCAGGAAACATGCTCTGATACCACTGTAAGGAGCCTAACTGCTCTCATTTACAATCTAGCTCTTTCCTCAAATTAAATTGCACTTCTAAATTTCTTTCAGAATATATAGATATTAATGAACATCAAATCTGAATTTCAATGATACTTCTCAGATTTTTAACCTCTTGATAAATAGCTACAGTCATTAATTCACCACTGAATGCTTACAAAAATCAGATAACTATCAAATTAATTCCCTATTACAAGCATTCACAAATAAATTTGGGCACCTTTAATTACATGTGACTGCTGGAAAAGAAACGCAACACAAGGGAATTGAAGCACAGCTGCAAATGAAGAATGCAGTCTTCCAGATTATTAACGCAGCCATCATTTGAACAACCACAGCCTCCAATGAGTGATTGCAACCCCCTGAATAAATAACGCAGCCTGCTGTGAGTAAAACACAGCCACAAGGTGAAGTACGCATAGGCTGGGAATGGTGATGTCAGCTTCCAAAAGAATTCGCAGCTCCTAAACAGTGAAGTCTGCATCACTTATTTACCATACGCTGTCAGCAGACAGATCGCAGCTCCTATAGAAATAGAACAAGCTTCTACCAAACAATAGCCACCCAGAAGAAAATCGAATCACCAATTGTAATTCAGAATTTATTCAAGTATCCTCGAATTTGATATACTTCAGCATCAAATTCGAATACACAGGACCAGAATTGTATTCTCAGAATTCAATGGCAAAATTCACCATCAATCAGTGATCATTCAAATTGTCAAAAGAGAGGAATTAGTCCTCAAACCCTAGCCATCTTCTTCACAACCAAATTTTATCAAATGATCAATGGATATCTTAGAATGAGCTCTCAAGTCCCTTTTTATTCTTTCTTGTGAGAGCTCAAACACAATTCTTACCAATGTGGGATAAAAAGATATACTTTTCCTTTTAATAATTCATTTACGCCAATACTTTAAATTAATATCTTGGCTTAGGCTTCCATGAATTAATTAAATAAATGGCCCCTTCCCATGATGAGTCAACCCTCAACTTAAGTGAAATTATAAAGTTAAATTATAACTTTATAATAAGCCATTTAATGATTTAATAATAATTTGGCCACCAAAATAATAATAACTCCCAAAATACTTATCCTTTTAATATGCCATCTGAAACAGGAGTCACACCTATTATTTCCCCATGTGACCAAATGCACCTTCCAAAAATAGAAAGGGTCCTTCTCGATCAACATCAGACTTACTATAAATAGTAAACGTGGCAAAACTATAGCGAATGAAGTCCGAATGACGCCAAACGAAAGCCAAACCAAAGCATATTGAATCCTGAAGTAGATGCCCACTGAAAGAGACCCTCTGTCTGTTGGAATCATTTGCCGTTGCACCAAAAGCTTGAATTATCAATGCCCGATACAAATGCCAGATTGAACCCGATCCACGGGAGGCGGTTAAGCCATGTCATGAATCTCCAAGGAGGTGCTGACCACCAAGTCAACAATCTCCCCTTCAGCACCGACTGAGCCTTCAACACCCACTGAAGGGAGACTCGAACCCGTGACCCAAGGCTCTGATACCAATTGTTGGAATCATTTGCCGTTGCACCAAAAGCTCGAACTATCAATGCCCGATACAAATGTCAGATTTAACCCGATCCACGGGAGGCGGTTAAGCCATGTCACAAATCTCCAAGGGGGTGCTGACCACCAAGTCAACGCTGTCCATCCTCATTAGCCTACGAGGGTCACATGATAGGCTAATCCCAAGAGTTTGAAAAGCGGGGACATTACATCTTAAGGCAAGAGATAACTGCAGTTATATCAACAAGGTTTTGTGAGATAATTGAAGTGGACAAGGGATAAATGAGTGCAGCAATAAGGGCTGAGAGGGCCAAAGTGATTGAATTGCATCCAAAGTACAATCAAAATGAGGGACAAAACTGGACTGCAAGCAAAAAGAGGTATGCAGAATTCACTCTAGAAAAAGTTTGAACTTTATTAGTATTACCCTGCAAATTATAGAGCAAACAGGATAGGGTTAAGAGTCAAGACATGTATGGAAGCATTGATACATAACAAGATGGCTTGGATTAGGCATCATCACCAGCCCATCTTCAGAGGCTCTGATTTTGCTGCTGGAATTGCAGATCATCAAATATTGGATACGATTCACGTTGCATACAGGATTTTACAATATGAATGTAAAGCCACTTGAAGCACCTGTTGACATGACCAAGTTTTGTCTTATGAAATCAATGCCAGTGAGGATGCGCAGTAGTATGCTTTGGAAGAAACTCACAAACCTTTGAGTTGGGGAAAAAGATATTGGTTCATATTCCGTACATGAATTCTTAAATGCAGTAAAGGCTTTAAGTATTTATTAATTTGATTCACATAGACATTGGCCATATTAATGACTTTGGCATTAGTATTATTCAGTAGAGAAAAAACCTTATCTTGTCAAGGAATCTAGATGAATGATTTTTTATATTATTTTTATGCAGCACATATGGCATAGTCTTAATGGTACTATCATTTTTAGATTTCCCTTCCTTGCTGTCATCTTCCCACAGAGCCAAATTAGAATGCATAGATAGACTAATGATGTAGGCATTTGTGAATATTTATGAACAATCTAGAGTTAATTGTTCAAGATTTCAGGATTAAAATCTACAATGTGCGTATTTTAGTTTTGCATGCATTTTGAGAAACGTTTATAAATTTTCTTATGGTTTTCCATTTTGCAGCCTGCCCACTCAATGGCTCTGTGACAATTCATTTCCAGCCTGCCTAATTTCAGAAATATGATGACAATGCTATTTGCCTTCATTGTTATAGTTAAAACCTGAAGTCACTATCTTGTTTAAACTTTAGACGACAATTTCTAATGCCAAATCTTTCAAGCTTCAAAAAGTGAGCAAAGATGCAAAGGAAAAACAAAAATAATTGAGGAGAGACAGGTGCATGTGTGTATGTGAGAAAGCTTCAAAGAAAGTGAACCTACCAATGCTATTACTATGAAGCTGAGATCTGACAAAACCAATAAGGTTTTCATTTTTCAATGGCCTTAAGTGAAAATTTCAAAAAGCACAAAAAAGAATACCAGAAACAAAAAGAGCTTCTAGATTTGATGTATTGATATCATGAATAGCTTAGCACAACACAAAAGGAAATGACAACAAACCTGAAGTGTTAGTGCGCTTGTATGTTTGGTCACCAGAAAGTTAGTCAAGTTTACAAGGTAAGCCATTGCAGAGTTCACCACCAACAAAAATACCATGAACTTATCCTGTCTTGCAAGATCTACACATAATTCCATCACTTTAGGTTCGATTGTTAGCACAGCAGGCAGCAAAACCAGAACAGCTATTGGGGCCATGTAAAGCAGCAGATTCATGGAGTCCAGTTTTTCCCTGTAATAGACATTGAGACATGGATCAAAGCTTTAATATAGTATATTTGAATGAAAGAAATAAGTCTGAGAAAAAAATATTAATAAGAGAGAATAGGCTTGCATTATGACCTCTATAATTTAAGCTACATCCTATTGAATTTACTCATACCAATCATGTCAGGCAAGGATAACAATCAGAAATTATATGTGTTACTGTTAATCAGTACATATTACTTGTAACTAAAATTTGATGCAGTAATTCATTAATATCATGATTTATGATGTGAACAGTTGTAAAATCTGCCAAAATACATATTTCACTAACCCATCAGACGAAAGCAGTAATCCTTGAAGGACAGATTTTAGAGCCCGCGCAGCAGTTGCACAAATACACATAATGAATCCATATAAATGGAAACTTGGTTCTCCCTGCTCCCACAATAGCAACAGTTAAATTGTTGTCAACAACTCATTCACCAATTAAATAAAATTCTTCTAATGATGTTACACCTATAATTCAACCAAAGCAACATCTCTAACAGATAGTATAGTGTCTAATAGATGTTAATACTTGAACTAACAGCCCTTCTAATTGAAGATGCAATGAAAGCAACTCAGAAGCTTGATCTCTTTGCAAGATTGACCACAATTATCGTTTACCTTTAAAGGAATCGATAACAGAAAAACACTTGAAGGGTTCTTACTCACAATGATGATTTTAGTTTTGAGCTATTATATATTCTTTGCAAGCAATTACTATGTTGAAGAAACTTGCAAATCCTGAAGATTCTATTCTAAGCATGACCATAGATATCAAATCCATGTGATAATTTTCATGGCCCTATTCTTTTTTATGATGTTCCACTATGATGAAGGGATGTTCTCTTTAGGAATAAAAGATCACCATATATGAATAGAATTATTTGATACTGACATAACCATAAAGAAAATTACTTGAAGAGTAGCCTGATTGTCAGCTTTAGTATCGTCAATATCTTTAATGTTTATTGACACAATTTTAAATATTAAACTTTCTAAAAAATTAAAGAACAAATCTTAAACCACTAAAAATTTAAAAAGCTGTTTTAAGCAAGATCTAGTTATCAAATTTTCCAATCTATTACTTTACTTTGATTTTGTTTTATTTTGATTTGTTTGTCAGCACTTTAATTTCAACATTTTAGTGTGACACAAAATGGAACCACTCATTGACTTAAAAGGGGAAGCTCCTTGTAAATAAAAATTATCTTAATCTAATCAATATGTACTTACCATCTACAGTTTATACAATATTTTTTGGGTGGTTCAAGCTCATGCTATATAAAACTAAGGCGTGTCCTTTTAGAATCAGCTTGGCAAAAGGATAACATGTTCAACTCAAGGAAAAGGATTTGTATGTTTTTTAATCAAATGAAAACCCTACAACTTTTTTGCACTTATAAGCAATGTGAATACACACGACTAGAATCTGTTTACACAGGATAAAAACTTGGCAAATCAAAAGGAAAACAATGTAAGCAAAGCTAAGATGATTACACTTCTCTAAACATTGTAGTACAAAGCCTGCAATGTTCAAAAAGCAATTCAGTTTTACCTCATTTGTGCAAAAAATAAGATATTTCAATTGCTTGATAATCTTCTGGATTAGATTATGTAAGAATTTTAAACATCAACATTTTGAATCGCACTCCGTGATGCATCATCAGGATGAAAATGTTCAAAGGAGATGTTATTTGAAATCCTTTGAACATTTGCATCCCGATGATGAATCATGGAGTGTGATTCGAAACATTGATGTTAAAAAATTTTACACAACCTAATCTAGAAGATTATCAAGCAATTTCAATATGGATTAAGGAAATCTGATAGCATTAAAATATTACAAGTTAGTGTTCATATTTGTGGCCTTTTCGGAAAGATCAATGATGTGTATGCTAAGGTGAATAATAAATAATCTTATTTATTATTCATCTTAACATACACTTCATATATTATTTTATTAATCTCTGAATAAAGGTGATAACAACTTGGTATTGTCCCAAAGGGACAACTTCTTATTTATCTTCTAAGTCGATTTTATATTGCCTCAAGGGACGACTTGTGTTGACTGTCCTTGAGACATTAATTAATGTCGATCCTGGTTGGCTCCTTCATTGCAATTAAATCATGTCTTCTCTCATATAAATGAGACTTGAGGTGCAGGTTATCTAATATATAGAAGACATAACATATGGAAGATAATTCGCACCTACAGCAGTACCAATAGCAGTACTGTTATCTCTCAAAAATGCACCCTGCTAGATAGCCAGAATCTAGCCTTCTGGAGAAACATGGAAACACTCCTAGGCTGTGGGTTTCCCAAAAAAAACGGAGTGAATCTCCGGGTTCTAAGCCGGTTCCTATATGATGATCACCTTATTTGCTTTTTGAAAGACTGAAAACTGAAACTGATGGAGGAAAAGGGAGAGAAGGATTGCATAAAAGCAACACTGAACAAGAAAAGCTTAAGATAGAAACTTGAGGTGATACACCAAAACTGAAAGCTGGGAAAAAATAATGCCCTAAGACAATGAAACCTTCTTGAAAACAGACCAACACTTGACACAATATTGATGTCAAGATACCCACATATAAATGCTTTGTAAGAAGGATGCTCTTTACTTCAAATACGTAACAGGAACAAAGACATTCACAACTAAGAATCTGAAATATAACCCACAACTTACAACCTATATGACTATCAAAACATTCATTTGCAGATGTTAAAACTGAGACAGCTTACTAAAGGATCATAGATAGATCACAGCAATAAGCATCAAATCAGATAGACTCACATACAACAAGATGAACTCAATAAAGGCCTCCAATCTGTATTTTATTCATGCTTCAAAGGTGACACAGAATCATTCCCATGACTGAGCTACAAGCAAAAATGACAGAGAACTAAGAAGGATCTGAAATAATCACTCTCTAAGCTATCTGCATAAAATTTTCTAACTGCCTTACAAAGAGTACTCAGCCCCTATTTATACAATCTTCCTCAACACATGAGGGCAAAAAATCAAGGGGTCGGATGCAGAGAAAAAGACAAAAATTAAGCCTTAAAAGCCTTTGAAAACATGTGTCCCAGTGGCTCAGGAGTCATCACCAGATAATATCAACATAAATTCTGCTCAGAAACGCGTCAGATCTCTCTAGAAGACTTATAAAAATCTCTGAAATGCAATAACTTCCTCTGCAGAGAAAAAACAGCCTTATCCAATGACTCAACACTTAGAAAAATTTTTAAAAAAAATATCTGCCTTTCAACCTTAAAACTTTTATAAAAGACAATTAGATATTATTTCTTGCATAAAATATTTATTAAATAATTTCTATTTCATAATGAAATACAATTATTTAATAACTGATTTTAATAATAATTTATTATAATATAATTTATTTATTTTGGAAATATTAATTATTTTTAAATAATATCCTAAGTGATAAATATTAAATACATTATATTTCATATGTGAAATATAAACTATTTAATATATATTTTATCACTTAGGATTATATCAAAAATAATTAATATTTATCGAAATATAAATAAATAAATTATATAATAATAAATTTAAAAAAATAAATATCTAATTTTTAAATTTATTAAAAGGGAAGATTGAAAGGCCGATATATATTTTTTGTTTGTTTTTTTCTAAGTGTAAAAAAAAAAAAACCTTATAATAACAAAGCCGACATGTGGCGAGAAAGGCCGACATGTGGCGAGAAGACTTGATGAAGGGTATAAACCCTCTCTTCATTCATTTCCACATTTCATTTTATGTTTTTTGCTGGCAAAGGAGGAGGAAAAGAGGGTTCGAAACCCTAGCCGCCATGCCTGGTTTTTCTGAGACGTAGGCTCCTTCTATACCCCTTTTCGCAGTTTCTCTGGTTAAAAACTGCGCCATTTGATGCCTGGGTTCGAGCCGACATGAATTTTGGAAAGGTAAGCCTGTGGTTTGCACGAAAACGTGCCATAATTTTTTAACAAAATGCCTTCTTCTCTGCGCCTGCGTGGTAAAAAACTTGGGGTTTTTTTAGAAGAGTTGTTCTGTTATATTTTGGGTCGAAACCCTCTTTGTTGTTGCTGGAAATTCACCCACATCTGGTGTTAAAAAACGTGGCTCTTTCTTTCTTCTTTGACTGTCTTCATTCGACTGTTTACACTGGCAAGGTTATAACAGTTCAAGCCTCCATGTCTCAAACGATATATTGCTCTTATATCTTCAATACTTCTGTTTATTTTTCTGCTGGTTATTTAATGTTAAATATGTCTGATACTGTGATATATTTTCTTCTCACTGTCACCATTTGATCACTGATTTCTTCAACACAAAATTAAACCCTTTGGACTTGGTACTGTTGTCTACCATCGTGGACGATGCTGTTATTTCTTCTAAGCTCAGTGCCCCTTATGTTATACTTGTAGCTTTTCCCATGGCTTGAAAAAGAGCAGTGGGCTCTTTACATAATAATCTCTGTCTATTTTAACGGTCAACTGCCATGCACTATGACAGTGTTTGAATTCTGATAATGTCATGCAACATGAAGTTATTATCATGCCTTTGCTATATAAGCACACATTGTTCCTTAGATTCCCAATTCCACTATCAGAAGTCCTGCCATTTCCTGAGAAGATGTATTCTTAAGAAAAAGAGATTGCTTTGATATTTCCTAAGAGGACTCCACAATTTTCCCAAACTCCAAATTTCTTGAAGACCAAGTGTCTGGTAACACCAATGGTGAAAGAGCTTCAATGGTTATTGAAGGTGAAAATATTTTATTTTAAGGAAAAATCCAGAAGTTTACCCAATGTAGTATTTGGAGATGTTCAAACTTTATCTTCTGAATTCTAGAGCCTCTCCTAAAACAAAATAGCAAGCTTCCTTATCCTTTCAACCACGTGGACAAGTCACCTATCTCCTTCTAGATGTTTTCCTTCTGCTGTCCAAATCACTAAGCTGCCCCTAGATGCTTTGGTGATGCCAGGATGTGTCAAAATAAGCACAGCCCTCCATAATACGATCACTTGGAAAGAACCAATGACCCTGTACGCACATTCCTGCTTGTTGGATCCATAAACACTCAGTGAATGACCCAGGATAGCAAAATCTCTGCTACTTGTGTGTCAAGTTCTCTAATAACCTTGTTTTTATTATCCCGTATTATGGTCATTTAGCTCCCTTTTCCAATATTTTGTTTGGTCTCAGTAGAGAACTTAGTGTAGAACTATAACAACAGTCCTCTCTTTCTTTCCAGTTGCAACAATGAACTCTTCTTGATTGTATCTGTAATGAACATTAACTGTAACAATAGGACTTTGACCATTGTAGAGTTCTGGTTTCTTCATATCCATCACTGCCTTCATAAATGCCTCTTAATAGAATATGCACAATTGTCTTCTCTGTTCTTGAAGCTTTACAAATTCTATTAAAACATTCTCATTCTCAGAACATGTAGTGTCAATCTCCATACCAAAAGAAGACACCTTCGCTGTACAAACTTGAAAAGCATTTTTATTTTGTTCAACTCCCTTTGAAGGTCTTGTTCCCATTTCATACTAGCATGCTGATTGCAGCATCTGTAGCTTGAACTTTTTTAACATTCACTTTGCAGTTATGGATTGGTGGCATGTTCATTATAATCCATGCAAGATTCCACCTTGCTATCCTTTTTCTTGCTGTCTTCCTCATTCCTGTGTGCACACTTATTGATAACAACGAGTTGATTCATGGTATTTTTTGTTGTTTATTAGTAAGCTTTATAATTGTAAACCAGAATGATATTGCAGCCTAGTTCTTTGCTCTACAATGCTGAAAGTGGATACTCTCTGTTCTGTCACAGTCATCTTTTCCCATGTGCTTGAATTCTGAAATTTACTGCCCATGTCTGATTTGCAATCTTTATTTTATCTATTTAGTGTATCTGCATTCTGTAGCTTTTGACAGTGTAGACAACTTGCATTTCTTGAAATCTTTGAAATACTGATACCATACTAGCTTGATGCTCCATTCTTGCAACTATTTGATAATATTTTGCTTTACTGCATTCATCAATTTCTATAAATCCTTCTTTGAATATTGAATTCTTATTGATGAGGTTGTTATCACTTTTATGCTTAGGAAATAATAAGTACATGTTATCCCTTGTTCTGTTATTCCTTGTTGTGAAAACGAAGTTCGAGCACGGGCTCGTGACACTCATTTCATTACCTGCACATGGAACAAACACATTAGCAATAAAACTTTTCACACCAGCACTGAGCATACTGATTTTTCTTCGTGTTCTGATTTAGAATTGTTTAAAAGGCAGCATAGGCATAGAGAACATCATGATTGACCAGTCATTGCTTAGATCCGTACAGGATCTAACCTCATTGTTTCTCCCCTTTTTCAGGACTCAGGAACGTGCTGGAGAACTTACGGGCCAAAGACATCTCCCAGACCAGCAACCACAACTAACCAGTCAAAGCATTCAGGCAATGACTGGTTACTCTTGACCTCTTCTCTTCTTCCTCTATTCTGTCTTTTAAATTAACTGAGAGATAGGCTATGCTCACGGCTTGTGTGAGACTTTTCTATTCAATATACTTAATTCATTTCATATTTTGTGAAAAAATGAACATTGTACAGACCAGTGATGATCTATACAATGAACATTGCATTACTTTGCTCATGATTTCATATATGGTTGCAAAAATGATGAAAATGAATGAATAGAAAATGCACTTTTTCTTTTGCAACTTTTTCTATAATGTTACTTGAAGTAAAATTCAGCGTGTGTGAAATTTTGGTAACAAGTACCTAATCTGATGTTTTGCAGCAGTAATAAATCAGTCATTATCTCATACATCTGAAAAGGATATGCAGCCGGAGATGAAGAAACATCAGGCTCAAGATGAAGGAAAATTAATTGCTACAAACAGGGTACTATCTTCTCCTTGTTTATTTCTGTCACTTTTATTTTCAGTCTTAAAAGCTATTATAGATTGTGTTTTTTTTTTTTACAAAATCTGAATATATTAACATGGTATCAGAGCCAAGGTAGAATAGATCCATCTCAGATTTTAGGAAAACAATCTCAACTTTTAAGGCTTAAAATTATGGATAGTCTAGTCCTCTATTCTGCCCTATCAACTCAAACTTCAAATCGATATTCTTGGGTTATTGATAGTGGGGCTTCTAGGCATATAACTGGATTCAAAGAGAATTTAGACTCCTTTATAGAAACTTGTAGAGAAGAAGTCACCATAGGAGATCATACCTCTTATCCTATCATGGGGATTGGGAATTGTTTTATCCAATTGAAATCCGGGATAACCCTCCAACTATCCGATGTCTTATATGTCCCAGGCATAAAACAAAACCTTGTATCCATATCAGCCCTTGAGGATAAAGGTTATAGAATCACCTTTATGGAAGGGAAGGTTTTGGCATGGCTTAAAAACTCAAATCTAAAAGAGGCCTATACTATAGGAATTCATCATGAATGTTTATACAAGCTTGATACAACCTCTCCAAGCTCTCTCAGTTGTATCCACTGATCCCTGTGAACTATGGCATAGGAGATTAGGTCACCTAAATTTTCAGACACTATCATCTCTGTTCAAAATAGTTGTAGGTCTTCCTAACCTACCCTTAAAACATGAAGGTGTCTGTAAAGGTTGCGCTCTAGGAAAGAATAGTAAGACTACCTTTAACAATAATGAAAGTAAAACTAAAGAAATTCTAGAAATCATTCACACTGACCTTTGTGGGCCCATGTCTGTACTGTACATAGGAGGATGTCTATATTATATTATGTCATGTCCCCATTTTGGATGACATCGTTTGGCATGACGGATTTGCCTATCATCGACTCTCGTAGGCAAATGGTTGGGAGAGAGGGTCATTATGTTGATCATTTGATTGCATATTGTTGACAAAGCCTACATTCGGTAGAGCCTACATCCAGTTTGGGCCTACATGCAGTTGTAGTGGAGCCTACATCCAGAGTGAGCCTACATCTAGTTTGAGCCTACGTTCAGTCTTGAGCCTATGTTCAGTCGTAGTTGGGCCTACATTTAGTTATGAGACATTTGGGCCTACATTGTTATAATTTTGAGTTGAGAAATGTACTTTATTATTATAATGTTATTTTATTATAAAGTACATTATAATTGGATGTTTCTAGAAGTTCTAGCAACTTCTCAAGGAAAAGTAAATAAATAGAGGGCTTGGGCATTCATTTGGACATGCTTGGATTTGGGATTTCTTCTACTTCTTCATTGTGAAGCAATTTGTAGCCTTGTGGTCTGCAAATATTATTCGATCTTTGGGAACGATCACTCCCCTAGATTGGCATAACTGAGGTAGTGAAATATCTACTGAAGGGTTGCAAGTTTGGAGTTGGTACTCAACCATCTCATTGGTACTTCATTGAGAATTTGATGTAAGGGTTTGTTTGTGATTGAAACAGCATTTCAGGAGGCATTTTTAGTAGGGCCGAAATTATAGGCGGCCGAAAAAGCAGGTCCGAAAAAGCAAATCCGAAAAAGCAGTCCGAAAAAGCAGACCCGAAAAAGCAGTCCGAAAAAGTAGACCCGAAAAATTGATATTGAGGGTTTGTAACTGGTTGAATAAGGGTTTGGAATTCATCACTTAATTGGTGAGTCAGTTTGATAAGTGTTGGAGATCATTTTGTGCATTTTCAGTGAAGTTCATATCAAGGTCTGAGACTCAAGTTTTTGTTCATATCTCACACACCAGCTGGAGATTAATTTTATGCATTGGAGGGGATATATACTAACCCTAGGCGTTTCAGATCATACCATTTTCGACACCCAATACCCTACAGATTATTTTATATCAGGGCCGTACAAGACTGTACTGTACGGACAGGTACAGTGCATGGTACAGCAGCGATCAGAGGTGCAGTTCGGGGACAGATTAGTCATCATTTCATCAACATTTTTTCAACAGTCAAAAGGGCAGCGATTTCCAGGTTCCATTTCATGTGTTTGGATGCATTTGAGTTCAAGGAAAACTGTAAAGTTGCATGTTCTCAGTCATTGATATACCAGTCATTAATTAGTCCTGTTGTCATTGATTTGTCATAGTAGTTAAGGAGTTTTAGATGGTCTTGTCTTTATCCTTGTATTGAAATCTGAATAGCTGTAACAGTCCATCATTTTTCTCAAAATTCAGTCATAATCAGTCCTTGTTATAATAGCACGTTGTAATCAGACTTTGCTATTTTGTAGTTGGATTGATATAGTAGAGAAGGTGCATTGCAAGATCTTTTGAGATAGTTAAAATATTTCATGGCATAGTTCAGTAGTTGAAAACAGTCCATAAAATCTGTCATTGATATTGTAATCAGTCTACTGAACATTGCAATCAAAATTGGAGAAGTTTATGATATGTCAGCATTGAGTGATATTTAGAAATTCATTGTTGTCCATTTTGTATTACAATCCTATATTGGTATTATTATCTCAATTACAATTGGATGCCAAACAATAAACACATTGAAACACATCATTGCAAGCAAAACATTTTAGTGCATGCCAATTGTTTGACGAATTGTCTCAGTTCAGATTTGAGGGTTTTTAATGGTCTTTACAGTAAGGGTCATTACAGTGGTATCAGAGCCAGGTTTTCTTGCCATCCTGTTGGGTAAGAACCGTCTTTGCATGAGTGACCAGCACTTGATTGATTTCAGTATGGACAGGAATAGTACAGGGCTTCAGAGGACACGATCGTGGGCAACAGATAGACACAGTAGAAATGATGGTTATTCAGACATTCGAGATGAACTTAAGAGAATAGACCAGAACTTGTTTGAACAGTGGAATAAGCACCACCGTGTGATGAATGATATACTGTCCGACCCAGCCAAGGTGAATAAGTTGTCAAGTTTTTTATTTGGCAGATCCTCTCGCAGGAGAGATAACATAAGATTGGCTGACACAGTTACCAGAAACCTTCATGAGGATTTTGAGGAACAAGTTAGTATTCCGACAGATGTTTCAATTTCTACTCAGCCACAGGAGGAAGCGGTGAAGGACACTATGCGGATTGATAGTAATTGTCAACTTGGTACTCAAGTTGAGACAGTTGTATACAGGTTGCCTGAGGATGATGTCACAGGTGCTCAGAATAGTAACTACAGCACAATGGATTCAGATGATGATTGTGAGAAGGTTATTGTGCATGATGATGAGATACATATCAGTGATGAGCAGACATTGAGTATTCATGACTTTGCTGATAGAGAGTATCAGGCACAGTTGGATGCTTTGTCACATGAGGTTGAGGCTGGTTGCACTTCACATGATTTGTCAAGCCAACTAAAGATAAATGAAGACAGTGTTGTGTCTACATTATCTCATTATGACAGGATGCGGGATATGATAGAGGATCACATCCGGATGATTCAGTTACAGGATAGACATAAGGGAGTTCAGGTAGAGTCTTCTTGTGTTGACTTACAGGCGATCAAGGAAGGAATGGGAGCGATGAAGATGAGTTATTTACATCTTCTTTCAGATCGTGACCATCTTCTTAGCCTTGCCAGAGACCATTTAGATGCCTTGAGAAGGAAGGAGGAGGAAGTTGGCAGGCTTTCTCGAGAGTTCGAGGACACTCGAGCCTCTTTGTTGAGTACTCCATTGGCATTACAAGACTCGGAGAGACATGCTGATTTGATACAGGGAGACATCACAGGCACACCAGATTGTGTTATTGACACTGATAGTGATTGCGGTACGGTTGATCCTGATGATGTTACAGTGATCGAGGATAGTACAGTTGATTGGAATAGTGCCGCAGAGAGACATGTGGATGGGTATGGCGTAGAGTTGAGTTCAGATCTATCTTACACACGTGATACTCAGCTTTCTGCGACTGTGGATCACATGTGGTTGCTGATAGTTGTGAGAGTACACTTTTCATTCATATCCGGGATTCAGGGTCAGTATCAGACAGGTATGTGGATGAGCTTTGTCTTGAAGCGAGTTCAGTTCAGGAGTCAGCACTTGTGGCAGGGACTCCGCTTTCTTTTACAGTCAGGTCCCATGTTGATGATGATATGAGTATGTCTAGCCTTCACATTCCGGATCCAGCGATTGCAATGAGTACAGTATCTGACATATATGTGGAGTTAGTTGGTATTAGTCATATTACTCAAGTGAGGAGTTTGCTTGAGTTACCAGCTGATTCTAGTTTATGGATGTGGATTCGGGATCGTTATATTGGTGTTTGGGATTATGTTGACTGGAGATCTTTATCACCTATTGGTAGCAGTAGTTGTTTGAGTGCTATCATGGATTTGCTTAGCAGATTATACGGTGTTGTTCTCATTCATACCAGCAGCTTACCAGATGCTAGTATTAGTTTTTATACACCGGTGTTGGGAGTTGTGTGCATTTCCAGTCGACCACTCAGGATGCAGTGGGCTTGTGATGAGTCAGGCACATCTGAGATGTTAGTGTTTACAGGTGAGTCCTAGGATCGTGTTGCTACAGATGACATCCAGGAGGATGCAATGGACAGTTCTGAGGACTTAGTTTCCTCGGCAGTTTCTTTCAGTACGAAGGAGTTGGACAGTGATGCTACAATTTTTGATACTCCGTATATTGATATGAGCTTTGGAGTTGACTCGCAGAGTATGGATGGTAGTACTCCAGAGATCAGTGGTTTTGAGTCTACTCTTTTGGACAGTACATCAAAGGAGGATTGTAGGAGACAGTCTAGCCAGCGCCATCATGTGGTTAGTCAGCTGAGAGTTAGTGAGCGTGACATTTCTGCCGCTTGTGAGCATTTCGATGCTGCTTGTCAGTTGTTAGCAGTTTACGGATGGGGTTCTCCTACTAGTGATGATCAGGGAGGCAGTTATCTTTCCTTGACAGAGATCCACTCTTTATGGGAGGCTATCCGGATTCTGAGACAGAATTATATGCAGTTGGTAGCCGACAGAGATTATCTTATGGAGTGGGGCAGTACAGCATATGACGCATTATTGGTCAAGGAAGATGAGGTGAGTGAGCTTACTCAGCAGCTTGAGGTGACTTCTGAGTTTCTTGAGAGTACACAGTTGGCTTTCGAGGAGTCACAGTTTCATTTGGCTGAGGTGACCATGGAGTTAGAGCGACTTCAGTCTTTACCAGATTCTGTACAGTCACAGACTGTGGTGTCTGGTGATCTGAGGATGTCCATGGTTGAGGTTGATAGAGGCAGTGGAGATGAGGATATATCTGTCCTCGATATTAGTATTGGCATGTTTGGTTCGTTTCCACTGGAGGCAGGTTCAGTTGAGTTGGGTGCTGCAGCAGCTTGTTGTGGTATGCCTGACATGGTGGTGGTCTCTACTACTGATAGCACAGAGACTAGGGATGTTGTATCAGAGATCATGTGTGATGTTGGTGAGCCGGCAGTTGGCATGGTTCCTGCTAGTGATACTACTCCCTTGACGATGTCTTCGGAGGTAGTAGTTAGTTCCAACTTGGTTAGTGATTGGTTGCAGTTAGTTTCTTCTGGAGTGCAGTCTGAGTCACTGACTGAGATTGGCACATCTTATCGGCATTACACTGTGAGGTATGCTCATCAGTTTACCTTTGATGACCATGTTGATGAGATGATGTTACGTAGATATACTTTGGTCCCTAGTGCTTGTCATCAGTTATGGGATGGTTTGACGCCGCGGGATGAGAGTTGTGATGAGCGTGACATGGCGATAGGTTCTGTGGTTGACATCTTGATAGTGCATAACTTAGAGCAGGAGTTTGGGAGTGATACCTCAGTGGTTGTTATTGATTCTACTCCTTTGGCTATGTCATCTCTTGACTTAGCTGGTGATTAGCCGCAGTGGGTTGTATTACCTGTGCATGGTGAGCTATTAACTGAGGTTGGTTCTTTTTATCAGCATCATACTGCAGGATAAGTTCATCAGTTTGCATTTGATCCATGTGTTGAGCAGTTGATGGCCATCAGACTTGGCTTGGGTTCTATTTCTTGCTGTCTATCTTGTGCTGTCTTTTCGCCATCAGCGGTACATGAGAGTTATGGTTATGAGACAGTGGTTGGTGATTTGCAGAGTTGTTTTCACTTCAGGAGTTGTACAGTGTGTGGATTCTCCGTACTTGGTGCAGATTTATTCGGGAGTGTTCACTATTGTTGCAGAGTTGGATTGTGTGCTTTACACAGGCCAGTGGGGTGTGTTGGTGATATTTACTATGTTGGCAATTTGAGTTGTCCTCTCTACTTGGGTTCTGATATTTCGAGAGTTTGTTTCTCGTGGGTTCCTGACTCTGGCAGTTGTGATGTTGGAGTTTGGTTGAGTTGTATTTGTCAGTTTGATTATGGATTCCTCTTGATTATATTTCAGAGAATATTGCAGGAGCTTGCGTTGATTGACAGCAGTTTAGATCATGACTATATTTGGGATCCAGGTGGATTGATTGATTATTTGTTTAGCCATTGCTTGGGGACAAGCAATTTCAGGAAGGGCGGACTGTCATGTCCCCATTTTGGCTTACATCGTTTGGCATGACGGATTTGCCTATCATCGACTCTCGTAGGCAAATGGTTGGGAGAGAGGGTCATTATGTTGATCATTTGATTGCATATTGCTGACAAAGCCTACATTCGATAGAGCCTACATCCAGTTTGGGCCTACATGCAGTTGTAGTGGAGCCTACATCCAGAGTGAGCCTACATCCAGTTTGAGCCTACGTTCAGTCTTGAGCCTACGTTCAGTCGTAGTTGGGCCTACATTCAGTTATGAGACATTTGGGCCTACATTGTTATAATTTTGAGTTGAGAAATGTACTTTATTATTATAATGTTATTTTATTATAAAGTACATTATAATTGGATGTTTCTAGAAGTTCTAGCAACTTCTCAAGGAAAAGTAAATAAATAGAGGGCTTGGGCATTCATTTGGACATGCTTGGATTTGGGATTTCTTCTACTTCTTCATTGTGAAGCAATTTGTAGCCTTGTGGTCTGCAAATATTATTCGATCTTTGGGAACGATCACTCCCCTAGATTGGCATAACTGAGGTAGTGAAATATCTACTGAAGGGTTGCAAGTTTGGAGTTGGTACTCAGCCATCTCATTGGTACTTCATTGAGAATTTGATGTAAGGGTTTGTTTGTGATTGAAACAGCATTTCAGGAGGCATTTTTAGTAGGGCCGAAATTATAGGCAGCCGAAAAAGCAGGTCCGAAAAAGCAAGTCCGAAAAAGCAGTCCGAAAAAGCAGTTCGAAAAAGCAGACCTGAAAAATTGATATTGAGGGTTTGTAACTGGTTGAATAAGGGTTTGGAATTCATCACTTAATTGGTGAGTCAGTTTGATAAGTGTTGGAGATCATTTTGTGCATTTTCAGTGAAGTTCATATCAGGGTCTGAGACTCAAGTTTTTGCTCATATCTCACACACCAACTGGAGATTAATTTTATGCATTGGAGGGGATATATACTAACCCTAGGCATTTCAAATCATACCATTTTCGACACCCAATACCCTACAGATTATTTTATATCAGGGCCGTACAAGACTGTACTGTACGGACAGGTATAGTGCATCGTACAGCAGCGATCAGAGGTGCAGTTCGGGGACAGATTAGTCATCATTTCATCAGCATTTTTTCAACAGTCAAAAGGGCAGCGATTTCCAGGTTCCATTTCATGTGTTTGGATGCATTTGAGTTCAAGGAAAACTGTAAAGTTGCATGTTCTCAGTCATTGATATACCAGTCATTAATTAGTCTCTGTTGTCATTGATTTGTCATAGTAGTTAAGGAGTTTTAGATGGTCTTGTCTTTATCCTTGTATTGAAATCTGAATAGCTGTAACAGTCCATCATTTTTCTCAAAATTCAGTCATAATCAGTCCTTGTTATAATAGCACGTTGTAATCAGACTTTGCTATTTTGTAGTTGGATTGATATAGTAGAGAAGGTGCATTGCAAGATCTTTTGAGATAGTTAAAATATTTCATGGCATAGTTCAGTAGTTGAAAACAGTCCATAAAATCTGTCATTGATATTGTAATCAGTCTACTGAACATTGCAATCAAAATTGGAGAAGTTTATGATATGTCAGGATTGAGTGATGTTTAGAAATTCATTGTTGTCCATTTTGTATTACAATCCTATATTGGTATTATTATCTCAATTACAATTGGATGCCAAACAATAAACACATTGAAACACATCATTGCAAGCAAAACATTTTAGTGCATGCCAACTGTTTGACGAATTGTCTCAGTTCAGATTTGAGGGTTTTTAGTGACCTTTATAGTAAGGGTCATTACAGAAAGAATAGTAAGACTACCTTTAACAATAATGAAAGTAAAACTAAAGAAATTCTAGAAATCATTCACACTGACCTTTGTGGGCCCATGTCTGTACCGTACATAGGAGGATGTCTATATTATATTATATTTGTGGACGATTTCTCTAGAAAAACATGGATATACTTTCTTAAAAGCAAAGAATCAATTTAGGTCCTCAAGAAATTTAAAGAGCTTAAATCTCTAATAGAAAATCTCACCAACAAAAGAATAAAAATTCTTAGATCAGATAATGGAGGCAAGTACACCTCGGAGATCTTTAGCACCTACTGTAAAGAAGCAAGAATTAAGAGGGAGTTTACAGTTCCTTATAATCCCCAACAAAATGGTGTTGTAGAAAAGAAAAATAAAACCATTATACAAGCCACAAAAGCTATGCTTCACGATCAAGACCTCACTCCACTTTGGGTTGAGGCCTCTAACACTACAGTCTATATTCAAAACAGATGTCCTCATTCATCTTTAGAAAATAAGACTCCTGAAGAAGCATTTTCTAGAAACAAACCTAACTTCAGACACCTAAGAATCTTTGGATGTCCTGTATACTTCCATATCCCTAAAGAGAAGAGATCCAAACTAGAACCATCAAGAAAGAAAGGTATATTTGTAGGATACAGTGATTCAGCCAAAGCATATAGAATCTATGTTCCAGGTCAAAATCATATCAAATTAAGTAGAGATGTAATATTTCAAGAAGACCTTGCCTTCTCAAAATCTAAGGATCATTCATACGAGTATAATAATTCATCCAAATCCATTAATCAAAACCCAACTTCCGAGATTCAAAGGGAGAGCAATGAGTTCACTGAAGAAGCTCCTGAACCTATAGATATCCTTTGCATTCCTAGCTCTTCCACTATCAAGAAGAGGCCACTTTGGGCCACAAAGATGTTGGAAGATGCAAACGACTATGCAGCTCCTACAGGAACTTTTAGGGAAAGCAAAAGACCAAAAAGATATACTAACTATACTACATTTATGGGTGACATTATAGATTCAGAACCTTCCTCTTCTAAAGAGGCTCTCTCCCACCAGGCATGGAAAGATGCTATGATAGAAGATTATAGATCCATTATTAAGAATGATGTTTGGGACATCGTCCCTAGACCTAAAAACAAATCTGTAGTATCTTCTAAATGGATATTCAAAATAAAACATGCTGGAGATGGAAGTATAGAAAAACATAAAGCAAGATTTGTAGCTAGAGGTTTCTCCCAAAAGGAAGGAATTGACTATGAAAAAACCTTTGCACTTGTTGCTCGTTATACATCTGTTAGAACTATAATTCTCATTGCACCATCCAAAGGATGGAAAATTCATCAAATGGATGTAAAAAGTGCTTTTCTAAATGGAG
This sequence comes from Chamaecyparis obtusa, assembly GCA_027943335.1. Taxonomy (NCBI): domain Eukaryota; kingdom Viridiplantae; phylum Streptophyta; class Pinopsida; order Cupressales; family Cupressaceae; genus Chamaecyparis; species Chamaecyparis obtusa. Next base: position 585,242 of record BSBK01006997.1, read on the forward strand.
AAATAGAAGAAGTTTATTTAGAACAACCTGAATGATTCATTATTCATGATCAACAATCTCACGTATGTAAACTTAAGAAAGCACTATATGGGCTCAAACAAGCTCCTCGAGCTTGGTATGAAAGGATAGATCGTTATCTTCTCGGGTTACGATTCTCTAAGAGCGATGCAGACCCTAATTTAAATCTTAAAATTACAAATGGTGATATGTTAATTTTAGTATTATACGTGGATGATCTCCTAATTACAGGTGAAGAATATCTCATAGAAAAGTGCAAACTACATCTTGCAAAGGAATTTGAGATGGACCTAGGTCTTCTTCACTACTTCCTTGGTCTAGAAGTGTGGCAACAATCTAATTGAATCACCTTAAGTCAAGGTAAATACACAATTGATTTATTCAAAAGATTTGGCATGATGGACTGCAAACCTATGTCAACTCCCATGGAAACTAACCTTCTCAAGTTGAGAGAAGCTATGTCTAGTTCAGAATTGGTAGATCCTACTCTTTATAGATAAATTATTGGATCCTTAATGTACTTAATTAACTCTAGACCTGGCATATGTTATGTTGTTAATTCTCTGAGTCAATTTATGGTAGAACCAAAATAACTTCATATGAGTGCATTCCAACACATTTTAAGATATCTTCGAGGAACCATAGAGTATGGCTTATTATATAAAAATAAGAAACTACAACTTCACAGCTTCTCAGATTCAAATTGGGTTGGATGTTCATCAGACCGTAAGAGTACTTCAAGATGTTGTTTTAGCTTAGGGTCAGTTATAATCTCTTGGTTTACAAAGAAACAAAACTCCGTTGCCCAAAGCTCTACTGAAGCCGAGTATATTGCTGCCTCCTTAGGAGCCCGAGAAGCAATCTGGTTAAGAAAACTCCTTGTGGGATTATTTGGTCAGCCCATGGAACCTATAGTTATTCACTGTGATAATCAAAGTTGTATCAAACTTGCTATTAACCCCGTGTTCCACAACAGATCCAAACACATTGAAATTCCATATCACTATATTAGAGACATGGTAGAAAAGAAAGCTATTAAATTAAAATATTTCTATACTAAGGAACAAACTTCAGATATTCTAACCAAACCCCTTGCTAAGAGCAAAATTGAGTATTTTAGAAATAAGCTTGGCATGGTGAAAATATGAGTATTTTTGTTGTAATAACATATTTTTGCAGATTGGAGCGTTGAGGTTCGTGCATATTTGAGCACTGAGGCTCCTGCACATTTGAGCGTTGAGGCTCGTGCATATTTGAGTGTTGAGGCTCCTGCACATTTGAGTGTTGAGGCTCATGCATATTTGAGATTTGAGGCTCCTGCACATTTGAGCGTTGAGGCTCGTGCATATTTGAGCACTGAGGCTCCTGCACATTTGAGCGTTGAGGCTCGTGCATATTTGAGCGTTGAGGCTCATGCACCTTTGAGCGTTGAGGCTCGTGCACATTTGAGTGTTGAGACTCTTACACCTTTGAGCGTTGAGGCTCGTGCATTTTTTAGCGTTGAGGCTCTTGCATATTTGAGCGCTGAGGCTCTTGCATATTTGAGCGTTGAGGCTCTTGCACATTCGAGCATTGAGACTCTTGGACATCTTGAGGATGGTTAATGACAGTCCCAACCGATGCTGAGAGGGGAGGGGTGAATCAGCACCTATAAAACTTCTTAAAATAAATCTGATGGAGTGTACTTATAACTGTAAGGAAAACAGATTCAAGCATAAGAATAGCATCAAACAATCAGCCACAAAGTAACACCAAATTTATCACGTGGAAACCCAAATCGAGTGAAAACCACGATGTGAGGAGACCTCACAAATTTTGCACTCTTCTGAAGTGCATCCTATTAGGAGTCTTCCTTGTTAAAGGATTACAACGCACTATTAGATGCGACCCAGTTAAGAAATTTGATACAATAAGGCCGGTTAGTGCCTGCCTGGTTAGAAGACTTAGAACACCTAAAAAGATGTCACCTAGTTAAGGGATTTAATACAAGGGACCTATTAATGTCCACCCAAAATACTAGGATTTAGCTATTGTAATTGTTAGAAAACAATAGAAGGATTTGACCTTTTACAAATGGCTTTGCATAGCCTAATAAGATCTCTATTATACTCAACTGAGAAGCATCACCGGTCGCTGCTGGTATGTTCTCCTTTTCTGTTGTGCTTCTCTACACACTCTTCTCTCTTTTCTTCTCTTTTCTATTCACCTTAGCTTCTTCAGCATACAGGTTCACTCTTTGCTTTGGTAGAATAAGGACAAACTATATTCTTGACAGGCAGAAGAATACAGAGTCCTTGCCCTAATTGCACTTCTCATGCATGACCTAATTACAGATCTCCTTTGGATTCATCACCCAGTGGAGTATTAGTTAACTGAGGAAATATCCAATGTATGCCCTTGCTTTATCTACTTTATGAAGAAAACAATAGATGCGTGTCAAGCACCTTTCCTTCGCATGAGATAACTCCATGTTTTAGAGCCACAAACTCCGGCTTTAAAACCTTCAAACCCGCCTTGCATCAATCATCATGTTAACTCAAAGTCTTCTGGATTTAGTGTAGTAAATCCTGGTCAAGGAGTTGTTTAACAGATAGTTGATTATGACTTCCCCAGTTTATCTTACCATAACGAAGTCTTCACTTGATCGGTTAAGATCCTTATGTTGTGAATAGGTAAGAACTTTGTCTTGTCACCTAGTTAAGATCCTTATGTTGTGAACAGGTAAGAACTTTGTCTTGTCACCTAGTTACAATCCTTATGTTGTGAACAAGTAAGAACTTTGTCCTGTCAACTTTCCTTCCTCTGTTTATACCGGTTGCATCCTTTCCTCGGTTGCGTGGTCGACACCGGTTGTATCCGTTCCTCGGTTGAATCCTTTCCTTGGTTGTATCCTTTCCTTGGTTGCCGATGCACTTTGCTTAGTGACCGGTTGCTCTTGATGAGCAGATATAGTCTCTTCTTTCTTGCATAGTGTCATCGGTTGCCAAACCAATCTATTTACATACAGATCCACCACTGGTGTTCACCTTAAATCTTTAGATCTTAGATTGATATGTCAAACGCCTCTTTCCTCTTTCCTCTTTTGCTAATCAATGACAATACTTAATTGCCATGTACCGGTAGCAAGCTTACCGGTTACCATCTCTTAATGCCAACAGTTAATCACATTGATTACATTAGGTATGATTACATTTTTTAATATATTATGTTTTCTTTGATAGTTCCAGATTCGTTGAGATTTCTAGAATCTTTAGATTACATTATGAGATATATTTGTGATCTTCCCTCAAGACCAAGAGAGAGTGTTGATATTTGTGGCCTTTTCGGAAAGATCAATGATGTGTATGCTAAGGTGAATAATAAATAATCTTATTTATTATTCATCTTAACATACACTTCATATATTATTTTATTAATCTCTGAATAAAGGTGATAACAGCTTGGTATTGTCCCAAAGGGACGACTTCTTATTTATCTTGTAAGTCGATTTTATATTGCCTCAAGGGACTTGTGTTGAGTGTCCTTGAGACATTAATTAATGCTGATCCTAGTCGGCTCCTTCATTGCAATTAAATCATGTCTTCTCTCATATAAATGAGACTTGAGGTGCGGGTTATCTAATATATAGAAGACATAACATATGGAAGATAATTCGCACCTACAGCACTACCGAAGTACCTAATCTGATGTTTTGCAGCAGTAATAAATCAGTCATTATCTCATACATCTGAAAAGGATATGCAGCTGGAGATGAAGAAATATTAGGCTCAAGATGAAGGAAAATTAATTGCTACTAACCGGGTACTATCTTCTCCTTCCTTGTCTATTTCTGTCACTTTTATTTTCAGTCTTAAAAGCTATTTATAGATTGTATTTTTTTCTTTACAAAATCTGAATATATTAACAGTTAGCAGACAAACTTAATACAAAGCCGCAAGGTCCAGCTTAATCATCATTTTACCACAAAACCCTCAATAATCATTAAGTAATTTATGACTCATGAAATCACATAGAACATAGCATACTTTAGCAGAAATTTTAGCAACAAGTAGGCATGAGAATAACTATTTTGAATCTATATGCAAATGAAATATTTTATATGTACAAAATTTTGCATGAGAAAATAAGAAAAAACTAAATAGGAATTCTACTCTAGGGTAACTTTGCTGCGTGAAGTGCAATCTATATTACAAATTCTACCCCCTATAAATAAATATGAAGCCTAGCAGTTTCTATTAGACTGCCAATACAAACTACTACAAACTAACACTAGAACTTAAATCTGTTGCATGATAAGAGATCCGAAAATTGATGATCTATAAATAGCATCTCAGGCTAAAAATAGAGACTACTAAAAATAGTACACACAAGAAAATCTCAAAATATGCTCTGCTCCTACATGGTAGTAGAGGGCACTGTCACACAAACGCCACTAGTCATGTTAGTCACTCGATGAACTGCAGGATATTGGGGGGCTACCTGATTCTTGCAGTCAAAAATAAATAATAAATAAAACATATGCTTTGCTCCTTGAAAAAAAATGGCTTCCTTCAAAACAAAAATCGCTTAGTGCCAACTAAAAATAGACTGTTGGATAGGCAGCTCTAAATGACAATTCTTATGAAGCTTTCCTTTATGATCATGGCAAAGCTTCTAAAGGTGTCAAACTCTAGAAATCCACTTTGAGGCTTGAATTAGATAGCTTTTCTTCGACAAGCCATAGCAACTCCTCCTTGGCCTATATCAGGGGTACTTACCTATTAATGCAATTTTGGTTTTTAAAACCTCAAACTCACTCTTCCTTACTCTTCCTTACATAGGTGTGCAATTCACAATGAAAAACTGCTTTGAAAAGTAGGACAGGCTCCACCTTATACAAGTGTACACCCATACATGCAATTTGAACTTAAAATGTTAACACCATTCTACTTTGTCTAAGTGTGCAAATAACAAACCAATTTTGGCCTAGATGTTTGAATTTGTTTTCCCTCGCAGAAGTGTGCCCCATGAAAATGTGAATTTGATCCATGATTTTGAATGTCCATTTTGTTTACATAATTGCATACCAATGAATGCAATTTTGAACTTGATCTAGGAATGACATTTCCTTAACAAAGGTGAGCCGCTCATAATGTGCTTTTGGAATTTACTAAAAAATAAACTCTCCATTATAGAAGGGTGCCCCTATGTATTCTATTTTGCTATTTGAAAAGTCAAATGTTTTCTACCTTTATGCCAACACACCTCACAATGTGATTTTAGACTTTGCAATGAAATTGTCTATCTTCATATATAGGCATCTGTAAAAACCCCTGCTAATTCTGATCTGTTTTCCTCAAGTTTGGATGTTTGACATTTTGTCAAACACTTGGCACACAACCCACTGTTATCTGATATCTGATTATAGTTTATGTTTTTTTGGTTTATAACTATTGCCAATTCAGATAGAAATGCATAGAAAATAAATATTATGCTGTCCACAATCAACAACCTTCATATTTCATGGAAACATTATTGCCCTCACAAAATTTTAAGAGAACATAAATATAATGAAATAACAGTGATTGCAGATATAACATATATGCAGATTACAAATCAATAATGACAATATCTGACTTTATTTGCTACATCATGTTGTAAAATCAAGATCATCCTATAGAGAATATATATGAGGCTGTACTGAAATAGATTACCATTGTGATTGATCTTTTCACCAGCCATCAATATGCATTTATATCCTTTGTATGGTCATGTCTTGAAGAGCCATGACCATACGTGGCTTATGCTACGTAGGGTCATGACCCTTCATAACCGATTGGTAATATTAACTATATTGTAACATATACAAATATCAAATGCTCTTTATATATATATATATATATATATATATATATATATATATATATATATATATATAGATATATATATATATATAATCGACTATTAGATTAATATAATTATATCAATCAATTCGATGCTATATTTCAACACTCCCTCTTAGTGAGAGGAGATTGATATTCACAAGAAGTGAGTGTTATTGAAATCCCCGACTTAGTTTGGAACTAGATTTCTTTTAAATAACACATAACCACTTTGAATCGGGATTTCCGGCATAATCCGGAACATAACTCAACCTGATAAGAAATTTATCAAAATCCCCGACCAATTCGGAACTGGATTTAATGATAAATATAGGTGTCAAGATATCCGGCGCAATCCGGATCAAAACTTGAACCATTCGTTATCATGATCCCCAACTAAATTCGGAACTGGATTAGATGATAACTTACACACAACTTCATATCAAGATATCCGACACAGCTCGGGACATCATCATGATGTACTCATCCTGATAGAAGAGTTATCGCAATCCCCGACCAATTCGGAACTAGATTTAGCGATAACAATCAAGATATTTGGCGCAATCCGAATCAAAACTTGATTTACATGTTATAATCCCCGACCAATTCAGAACTGGATTTAACAACTCAAAAATTCAGTGTTAGGAATAGTGACTACAATACATAGTCATACCTAACACTAGGTTAAGCTATTGTCTAAGTCGTCACCTAGCAATAGTAACCCAACACATATGAAAGATCGTCACCTTTCATAATATAACACAAAATGAATGAGCCCAAAAGTCACACATATGACATCCACCTTGACTCTTCTCAGAGGGTGGATCCACCATGGATCATCCTATAGAGTGGAAACCAAGGTTTCCACCTTAGACTTGTTTATCAAGGACAAAAATCATTTACAATACAAAATGATGGATCACTGAAGCTGAAAACTTCTTTTCAGCTAATGCTTTATTCCTCAACATACCAAGGTTATCTGAAAGTACACAATCTGTTTCTAGCAAGAGGCTTGGTAAGAATATCGGCCGTTTGTTCTTTAGTGAGGATGTACCTCCACTGAATTGCATTTGTTTTCACTATCTCATAGTCTTGGTGAATTCTGAGCTTACAAAGTATACACCATCTTGACATGGTACACTCCCTCTAAATTTGTATGACCAAGATCCTAGGGTGCCAACTTAATTTGATCTTCTAGCTTCTCCCTCTGACATATAGCCTTCTCACATGGTAATAATCATAATTCTGTGCTAAAATTTCTTGATTACTAGAGAACCAACAAAACATGGTCTACTCCCTCTGAATCGAGATCCTTGGATATCTAATGATGCAGATCCTTTAACTTCTCCATCTGTCACGAAGGCATACCCTGTTTATATACTCAACTTAGTGTCACTGCAGGATGCCACTTCATACCTTCCTTCCTAAGAGAACCAATACGAATAATCTGAATAGTCATAAGGTTACATCGGCTAGCATAATATGCATTTTGATCTTTTCCAAGGCCACAACATTAACACTCCCTCTTGGACTTGAGGGAAGATAATAAAGACTCTCAAGTATGATGTTTATCTCAATGAGTTGTAGTCTCATGATGTATGGAATGCCTTAATCAGGGATTCTATCCACGTGCATCTCATCGGCGATTCTATCCACGAGTTCCCACTACTATAATCTCAGAATTGTTTTACCTTCAATAGTGAACTCCCTCTCAATCAATATGATCGAGTTTGTCCAAGTTGACTGAATCATCTGTTTGCTTAGAAGTTAAATTTTGCCAACTTCTTGACCTTTCTGAAAATGTCAAAGATAGATTACGAATAGTTCATAAAGCTAAACTATCTCGAACATAAAAAAATATAGAATCATACAAAATTTCTTATTTAATGAATTACAAACTGCAAATTCATATGGATTAATAAAACATGAGATACTTATCTTTTCAAATATATTCAAGTATTTCCTTTCGTAAGGTGAGCCCATTGATACTCGTACCCATTGTCCTTCTTCATAACATATCGGTTTCATTCAGATCCTTATGTTAATTTTCTTCTTTACAAATCACATCTCATTATGATAACTACCAATTAGATATTGACTTCATACATTATCGGTATCTTAATTTATCCTTCCCACTTCATCGAATGATGCTATGCATGATATAAATGATGTGTGTAACCAATTTACAGTGCTTTCTATGCCAATTTAAATATACAGATATGTTTTTCTGTCATCTTCAATAATTATCTAAGTAATGCCCATTCTCATTCTCCTTATGTATTTCCTAAAATGTTGAATTCTCGCTGCATGTCTTTTTATCTTTTACTCTATTCTGTTTTCGTATTTTCTTTTCCCCCATTCTGTAATCATTATTTATAATATTTATTCTCTGTGAATGCCCCCGGATATTCATCTCTTGTTAACACTGATATATATACTTTGACCATTGTTGATGAAATTGCAGAAACCCAGTCTCTGTTACATTTTCTTCCGCACAGATTTGGTCCTGATGATTAGGAGGGCACTCCTCTTGTTTTCCAGCCTCACTTCAATGGCTTATATTTTGGGTCTCTCCTTTCTCCGGAAGTGGATCCTGGCTTTAGAAAAGTTGGAGAAGATCAAGAGAATGGCAGTATCAATGGCTTTACAGCCTCTGAAGATCTGTATGAACTCAGATTGGCTGCCTTATAAGCTGCAAACTCATCACATGCTCCATATAGCCACTGCCCTTCTGGAGTTGCTTTGAGGACAGTGAAAGGAAATATCTTTAAAGGTTCCTACACAGAATCTGCTGCATTCAATCCCATCCTTTCACCTCTGCAGGCAGCGATCATTGCATTTACTTGTCAAGATGGAGGGAACTATGAAGATATAGTCCAGGCAGTTCTTGTGGAGAAGGAGGAAGCCCTTGTTCAGCAGAGTGATACCATTAAACTTGCCCTGCAGAAAATAAATCCCAAATGCTCCTTTCATCTTTTCAATTGTTTTTCTAATTATGCCTTAGTGAATTTTTCCATTGCTTGAATTTGAAAAGAACTTATTATTTCCTCTTAAAATCTCAGATTCAATCGGCTCTATCAAACAATTCGCAGCCCCCCCCCACTTAGAAGAAATTGCAGCCAGCTGGAAGTGAATCGCTGTTTGTTTAAGACAAATTCGTCACCAAATTCTGATGCCAAATTTGTGGGTAACCACTGGTGGATCGCTGCCTGTTTGAGATGAATTTTGTTGTTATCACGTGCAGAGATAATTCGCTATGCATTGGTGACAAATGAGGTGTATTGGTGATAAGATTGTGTGGGTTTGATATGGTGTAATATAAACCACTGACTTATATTTTGACTTTTATGACTTTATGTATATGCGAATTATAATTTTACTGATCAGTCTGAGTGGACCTTGCAGATCAATATGATCACTTGTCTGAGATGTTAATACTGTTTATGCAATATTTAGTGTTGCTCCTGATTGGCGTCGCTACTATTGTTCGTCTTGGCCTGGCTACTGTAGGTAGAATACCTCTTTTGATTGACTGTTGTTCTCTCAATCTGAATATCGATAAGTAATTGATAAAAAGTTCCAGACGTAACAATTAAACTAATTAATAATATCCATTCTATATTGATTCTTCAATTTGATCAGTACCAATTATATTGAATATTCTATGATCCTTCCCTGTCTTGACAAACCCCAACTATTTTCTACCTATCTCTGCCCAATTCTTATCTCTGCTACAAGTGTAGGTGATATAGCTGTATCTGCCATTTTCTTACTGATAGTCGTCTTAGAATCGAACACTTGAGACAGATGACAATGTAAAACCAATATCATTTGGTTCTAAACAAATATTCTAGATGTCATCAGATGTAATGCATTGTATGTTTGTAAATATATGTCAACATTCGATAATAATATGATCTCCAATGTTTGCAGGTGCGTTAGTCTCCTAATATTGATCCGCCAAAAATATTGATAGCTTTTATTGTTATTGAGACAATTTATAACTGCGGGTAAATTATTATGATGTATCGTTTTTTACAATTCTTCAAGTCAGATAATTATTAATATCGCAGCATCACTGGAATTCTCTGTTAATAATTGAGTGTGGTGCAGTGTGATTCACTGGAATGAAGCCATCATGCTTGGAATTATGATCTCCCTCCTATGAAGATTTTTTTATTTTTATTTTTTTTTAATTTTTAATTTCCTTCACGTTGGATGCCGCTTCACATCCCTGTAAAAATATATTCCCGCTATCTTTTGTTTCCACATAGGATGGTTGTAGGCTTTCGATCCGTTGCCATACATGGATTAATGGTTTATTTTATTTTCTTATAGGTTAGGCTCTGATACCATGTTGTAAAATCAAGATCATCCTATAGAGAATATGTATGAGGCTGTACTGAAACAGATTACCATTGTGATTGATCTTTTCACCAACCATCAATATGCATTTATATCCTTTGAATAGTCATGTCTTGAAGAGCCATGACCACACGTGGCTTATGCTACGTAGGGTCAGGACCCTTCATAACCGATTGGTAATATTAACTATATTGTAACATATACAAATATCAAATGCTCTTTATATATATATATATATATATATATATATATAATCGACTATTAGATTAATATAATTATATCAATCAATTCGATGCTATATTTCAACACATCAAACTCAAAAAACTGCTGTTATATATTTCAGTCCTTCAAGTCTCATTAAGTATGCCAAAAAGATGTTGATAAACATGCCCTAGCTGGGCGAACCCATCTCTCCAAACTAGAGAGACGTATTACAATCAAATGACATATAAATCAGCTCCAAAAATACGTCCTAATGGCGGTGCTAGGATTTGCTGAAGTGAGATATGCAAGGCTATCCCAAAAAGGGATGAAAACGCTGATCCAAATGTAGGACTGTTCCCAAAATCTGCTCTAAAAATCAGAATGCCAACCAAACCCTAGCAGCCAGCATATGCATAAAAACCCTCCTTTGATCAAGTCGCTCCCTTCCTCTATGAATGGTGCCAAGGTTAGGGTTTGAAACCCTAAGCCCTGAAGTCACAATACCACTAATGAATGCCTCCAAACTGATCTAAAAATCTGTGGTGCAATGTAGCTCCAAACCTGTTCTGAAATGCAATGTAGCTCCAATGAAATTCCATGATGAATCCCTCCCTAAGTGATCTTGGGTTTCCATCCAAGTCACGCAATATCTCCAAGGGTTTTTGTCCTAGAAGATGATCCAAGAGAAAGCTCTCCAAAACAAGTGAAAACAAATAAACTCTCCATATAACATATCCTTGGAGAAGGATGAGGCTCCTTTATAAAGACTTCCCAAACCATTGATGAGCCTCCACTCTAAATATGGGATTAAAACTCACTTTTATTTTATTTTCTCTCTAAAAGCAACTTTATGTTATTATTTAAAGTTGACATTATAATAAAGTTGCTTTATTAATTTAAACTCCCCTATTGCTCCAAAAATGACCTTTTCATTAATATAATGATAATTTGACACAAAAGGTCCATGTTTTATGTGCCCAAGATTTAAAACCTCTCACCCCGGTTCCAACGAGCTATAACACTAAGGTTCTCATTAGACAATTTTCATTAAAATAGCAACCTTAATAAATTTAATTAAATTATAACCAATGGTACACCCAACTTGCGAAAATGACCAAAAGTATCAGAATCGAAATCTGACAACACAAGAGTGATCTCGATGATGAAAGATAATAAATGAGCCTAACTAGGAGACTTACCAAAAATAGACGCTCCCTCCAAGAATCTTGGATCCCAAACCAAAAGCCAAAAATAACATTTGAAAGCATCATTTAACTCCTCTAAACCATTTGAGCTCATTGGAAATAGCAAAACACCCCTTGAATCATGCTGACACAAACTTAGAATGTCATCAACTGCACTAGTAGAGGACCTGAAAACGGGGACATTACAGCATCCATTAGTACTCCGAAACTAGTTTTTTGTTCTAAGGTGCATGCCCTAGCACATATGCAAGTTTTTTTCATAATTTTCTAAACCCTTCTTTGACATGCATGAAACCACACTAGGCATGTTTTTCAATTCTTTGAAAAAATTTACATGCCATTCACTATGCACACAAGTCATTATGTAGCTTTTTTTGTTTTGAACTACCATGCTCATAAAGTCCATGGTCATCCACATGGTTGCATTTTTTAATTTGAGATCTTTTAGATCTGAGTTCAAGCACACGGGACTAGGTATTGCAATGTCATCTATTATTTTCACAAAATTATATCATAATTTATACATTACCAATTTCTAAAAACCTAAACTTTCATGATATGGAAAGAAAACAACATATTAGAACAACTGTCATGCCTCGAAAAAAACATCATAAACTCCTTTGTTGTCATAGATGAACTTGAAAGCCCTTTCTATAAATCCTGCAAAGACAACGATGGAAAAATAAAAAATAAAAACACAGACAAACAAGACCAAGTTTGAAACGCAAACATTGATAAACAAAAGAAAAGAATTCTACTGAAACTTGGACTTGGTACAAAAAAAATTATGTCAGTACAAACATTGGCTCTATCTGGGGGCCACAAGGTATTCTTGCAACGTACAACTTCAAAAAATTTGGTTTTGACGATAAGTCAATGCTTTATCAGTTGGGTATGGAATCAAACTATTTTTAAAGCATCTAATCAAAGATTACCCTAAGACATCTAAATTAACAACGATAAATGACATTACATCATAAAGGAGAAACACAAAACTGCATAACATGGAAAACAAAATCATTTTTACAAACAAAAACAGTTGGAAACAAAATGGGTTGCATAAAATCATTCATAGGCTAGGCAAAATAGAAATTTCTCCTTGTAAGATAGGATTTAATCATGTTAGCACATAGCATTGTGAACTATGCAAAAGTCTATTGCATAGAAAGGAAGAATTTGAGAATCATGCAAAGAAAACTCTAGTAGGATCTCATTGATGTTTCCAATCCATCAAAACATTCCATCTCATTAAGATTCTGCAGTTGTTGAAGATACTTCATTTCTTATTAAATATATCTTACAAAATCCTAATGCAGTACCACACCCGCAGAATGATAATCACTTCATAGTTCATCCAATCTTCACTTGTCACTTCAGCATACTCAACAGTAAACTAAGATGAATACATTATTTCTTAGAAAATGTTGGAATTGAAGAAAGATCTTCGTGATCTACATCTAACTCTCTAAATCTACAATGTGTTTTGATGACAGACCTTGTGTGAATGGTTCTTTTTCAGCATTCTCATTAATCTGAATTGATCTGACAAACCATGAAGGTTTGAATCTTCCAACACTGGAGTATCATCAAAGTGTACATGAATAAAAATATCTATCTCTAGTAACAAACTTTACCATCATCTACTAACACAAAGCAAGAGTACAAACAAGATCTTATGTTCTTGTTTCCTCCCGATATCTTGAAGAAAAACATCCATTTCTATCATCAAATTTTCTCTCTTTATAAAACATGTCCCTTGGAACTAAAATTTGTTATCGTACTATTCTTAGAATCTCTAAGACTTGAAGCTGCAACCTCCTCAAGCTCTATTTCCTTACCATTTTCTCAATATTCTTCATCTCCTATAATAACCCTTTCTAGCATAGGTTCATTTATAATTGTTGAAAGTTCAACACCTACTTTCTTTGATACACAAGCACCCAAGAGTGTAAGAGCAATCTTACATTATCCAAAAATATTCTGATTTTATTTTTATGCAATTGTTTAGTTGGTAATGTTTTACGTGAATAAATTATGTAATAAGGCCTAAATATTTAATAATTGTTTCGCTAAGTCCTAATGTATCAGCTTTCTTGGGAGTTGGACACATGTCAGTGGCATATCCTAAAATCTTCCATTTTGATGTCCAACTTGGGAGTTGAAAACAAAATTTCCTTCCATGATCTTGCATATTTAAATTTGCCATTTCTTGTCTTTCAAATTTGGGTGCCCAAGTACACTTTGCAATGCATGCCTTATTTTGGGTTCCAGGAAAGTTATGGAGTTGCTATTATTTAACCAATTTTATTGGTTGAGAGGAGGTGGCCATGTATTCCATTTTGATGTCCAACTTGGGAGTTGAAAAGAAACTTTCCTTCCATGATCTTGCATATTAAAACTTGTCATTTCTTGCCTTTCAAATTTGGGTGCCCAAGTACACTTTGCAATCCATGCCTTATTTGAGGTTCTGGGAAAGTTATGGAGTTGCTATTATTTGACCGATTTGATTGGTTGAGTGGAGGTGGCCATGTGCAGTTAAAGGGGAGTAATTAATGATCTTCTAAGTTTATGGACAACCCACTAAGCTTAGGCATGGGATTTGAAAGTGATTTCCAACACATGGTCTTGGGAAACAATAGTTGTTTTCCCTCCATTACTTCGATAGAAATTGGGAGCTGGAGGTAGCAATTGGAGATTTTTGCAAGTGAAAATTAAAGAAGTATTTTTGAAGTGCAGAAATAAGAATTGAGTGTGGTGTTGTTGTAGTTCTTTTTTGAAGGTGTTGCTGATTTTTTTATCAGATTGTTGATCTATGTATGAAACCCATCTAGCAAAATAAGGCAATTTCATAACAACATTGTAATTTCTTTTCAAGAAAACTCATAGAAATCAAGAATCTTGTCTTGCATATTTCCTTTTTTATTTCTCTATTATTGTTGTGAGATTGGTTATGTAAGGGGAGTATCCCTTTATTAAGTAGTGTCAGAGCTAGTGTTCCTAAGTGTATAGGCAGAGCACCAAATGTGAGTTAGTTTGCGCCAGGACCTGGGGGTGGAGCGTGTATGATTTTTGTTGCATGTGTATGTGCAACTTCAAGAGAAGCTACACAAAAGATTTGTGGAGTAGAGGTTCTTGGGTGTGTAAACAAATCACCCAATGTGAGGCAATTTGTACCATAGCCTGAGGCTGTTGTTAAGAGGGTCTTCAAGAAGTTGAAAATGGAAAAAAGGAAGAAGAAAATGACATTTTTCATTGGATGTATTTGGAGGATTCCTGTACTTATGAGAAGAGAGAGAAGATTAAGAGATTAGTCAATACAGATGCAGCAGCAATTGGATGATTTAAGAGAAGAGATGAAAAGATACTACAAAAGAGAAAAGTAGAGAAGAAAAGATGTGTATGTAACTTTCTTTCTAATAATGTTTTAATTGCAGGAAAGAAGGAAGATGCAACAAAGTGCCTTGCATGTGGCACAAAAGAAGAGGCTGCAGTAGAGGACTTGGAAGTTCTGATATTTGATGGAGATAAAGAAGAGTTTTTGACAGAGAAATGTTTTTTGAAAGGCATGGAGAACGAGATCAAAAAGGTTGCAGCAAAGACCAAGATGATGGACTTTGATGGCCCCTTATTTGATGACAAAATTAATGAAGATGAGCATGTCATCTTGAAAGAAGAGATTACAAAGAATCAAAAAATTATTGGAAGTTGAACCTGATTAGGTTGCGGCAGAGGCAAGTCTTTGCAAAGACTTGGAAATATTGATAGTAGAGGAGGAAGAAAAGAAAGAACTTGCAGCTATGGGTGATGTTGCAGCAAAGAGAGAAATATGAAGATGTAGCAGAAGTTGTGAAATGTCCTTTGGAGGGCATGAGAATGACTGAAAGCATGGAGCAGCAAAGTGTAGAGAGATTGGATATAGTAAAGGAAGAAGCTATTGTAGAAAAGGATGCTAGAGAGGCATATATTGAGGTGATGAAGGCAGAAGAGATCGCAAAGTGCATTTAGTGGGATTGGTTGGACTTACGTGGGTTGAAACCCATAAAATAGAAGAGGAATATCGGGTGGTCGTGTTAATAGCCTGTCGGCTTAGATCAAAATTGGACAGCAGAATTAATAATAAACTATTATTAATATCACCCTAGCTTGTGCGATTTTATAATAATAATAGTATTATTATAAAATACAAGCAATCAATATATATAGTGTTTAATAATTAAAAGGGTCCATTATGAGGACAAGTCGTCCCTCTTTGAGGGTGACAAAATTAATTATATTCACATATATATGGAGATTCGATTTTGAGAAGGAGATCATCAAAAACATAATATGTATCTCTGCTCTTCAAAATCAGACATGCAAAATTTATCTCTGCCTCTTGGAGCGAATTTCACTGGCTTCTAATTTGGTTCTAGAGAAGCATCTCAGGAGAATAACACTGCAGATTGGAGTGCGACCTAGGGCTGGAATTCGGACCTCCTGTAGCATCATCCATTCAAGGCAGATCTACATCGAATTTCAATCAAGTTGAAGAGCAAATCAAGTACCTTCTTTCCAGCTTATTCTATGATAAGTTGTTTCAATTTTTAGGCCATCTGTAGATTTTTACTTTCCTTGAATTAATCTGAAAATCTTAACAGGTGGATGAGGAGGTATGTTGAGTGGAGTGACATTGGGAGGAGGAGCTTGCGTTATAGTGAAACAGATTCCATATTGAGGAAGAAGAGCATAGAATAGAGGTGTTGGAGGAGAACAATGTTTGTTCTGGTTAGGTGCTAGAAGAGAAGAAAGAGCTCATTTGAGGTGCTTGTTACAATGGGGGAGTTTATTGAAGGTTGTTCACAACCTGGTAGGGCAGTTCTACCATTCAACTCCATTTTGTGAAACCAATTTCACAAAATAAAATCTACCTCGAGTGTCTACTGCAGAAACACTTGCATCACTGTAATGTCCCCCTTTTGGGATCATATGGCTTATGATTGGTTTAGCTTATTACCTCGACCCTCATAGGCTAATGGGGTTGTTCAGAGGATCTTGTTTGGCAGTTCTAGTTGCGTTCTTCTTTAGAGCAGAGTTTGGTTCAGGTTGGGTCTTCGTTTGATGTTTTTGGACTTGGTTTCACACACTTACTATTTATAGTAAGTCACCTTGTCAGTGGAGTCCAGTGTTACTATTTATAGTAAGGCACCTGGACATGATGGGTTTGTAGTGTCGATCTCCTAGTTCGGTTGGTTTGGCCAATTGATGAGTATTTATGGAGTTATTATCATTAAAGTCATTTTAATGATAATAAAATGTTATAAAGTTATAATATAAAGTTTTATGTGCACTTTATATCCAATGGGGCCATGACCCTTCATTTAAGTGACTTAAACTGCAATTAATGGTTTTAATATTTGAGGCCCATTTATTGATACACTTTATAAAGTCAAAAAGCAAATAAAAAGTATGTTTTAAAATGATTATTAAAAACATTACTTTTGAGGGGCCATTTATTAAAGCATTCAATGAAGTTGAAAAGAAAAGAATTTATATCATTTTAAATGATTTAAATTGCACATGAAGGAAATTGACCTCTTGAGAAAAATATATAAGGGTTTTGAAAAGAAAAGAGAAGGCATTCACTCATTTTGACAATTGAAGACTTTGAAGTTTGTGCTTGCGCTCATCTCATGGAGAAGTAGAAACCAGGGTTTTCTCGTATTGGCATTGGAGCACGGAGATTCTTCATTGTTTTAGCATTCTGAGGTTGTGAAGTACCAAGTACTAGTTGAAGTTTGCATATGAGATTGGCTTCATCCAGAAGTTAACATTGTGTTTCATTGGAGATTATATCAAGGGTTTTGAAGAATATTTAATTGCTGATCAGAAGTTTGAGGATTAATTTTTGGAGAATACTTGTTGCTAGTTGTATGTCATTCTTCTTCAGCACGTGGGGTTTATATTGTGCATACTGGAAGCAATTATCTATAGAATTTAAAAGGGGTTTTGAGCAGATTTTGTTCTTTTTGAGGCGGCTAAGGGTCTGATATAGGATTGTTGCATTTGTTTCTTGAAGAATTCATCTGCTATCAATATTTCAGAGGGTTTCAAGGCATCTATTACCTGAGTTCATTAATTGTAACTACTAGATTTTCTAAGTATTGTTGTTTTAGATAAAGGGGTTATTTAATGAACTGGATTGTCAATATATTGTGGAAATTCTGAGTATTCAAGCTGGTATAAAAATTTGAAATTTTTTGTTGTGTATTTTCAATGCAATTTCAGTTTTGAGTTGGAAAATTATTATTGCAATATATTTTATTTGTTGCATTATATTGTCATATCAAACATTGCAAATATACCAAATTCATCGACCAAAACAAACACAAACAAGGCAGAAAATTTGTATTTACAAGAATTTGCCTAGAGAGAGTTCTTACAATGGTATCAAAGCGGTTTCCTATCATCTTGTTGGGGTTAGAAATTAAAATTCATAGAATTCACACAGTTGATATCTGAGTGACCAGTACTCTTGCTTTGTTTCAGTAATGGGAAAAACCAGAGAAGAAATTGAGTCGGAAGCTGATATAATTTTTAAGGAAAACCAGATCATGCCAGATAAGTTTAAAAATTAGATGGTTTTGATGGTTCCTTGGATTACTTGCTTGGCTCCAATTCGGAAGTGATTGATACAGGGAAATATTTTCGAGGGAAGTATGGGGTAAAAATAATCCAAGATATATTTGACACTCCTTCAGGGAAACCTATTGAACCAATTTGCCGTAATAAACAACTTTGGTGTGAAGTCTAGAAGGAGTTCTTCGTATACGCAAAGAGGTTTGAAGATGACAACAAAAATTTAGTTTTTCACAACAGCAATTTAAACTCTTAGCATTATCATGAGGTAGCAGCCATGTCACTTAAGGAACATGCTTCTAGTTTGTTGCCACATGAAGGTACTCAAGATTTGGGTGCTAAATATGAGATTGGTGATGTAGTTTCAAGTCATGATGAATTTGATTTTGCAAATCAGACCTTGAAAAATAAATCAAAAAATTCATTGGTTGGCAATGAGTCCCAGGATCGGGTTTTGGATGGACATGCAGTTTGTGATGAGCCCAACTGGCTCTCAAAAGAAAACTAGCTACTAGCTCTATTTTAATTGCAATATTTTGAATTTCTATAACATATATGATTTTTTTTTAAATGAATTTTTCAGACTTTTCAAAAGAAAACATCAACAACAATTTCAATTATCAATGCTCATAAACTGATTTAACATTTGCAAGAAATTTCAAAGCAAAGATAAATATCAATGGCACCTTAAATTATTAAATGGTTGCCAAACAACACAAGGTAGGCTCTTGGCTGGTGACGTCAACTACAAATAACACACAGCTGCTGAAAGTTCCCTCCAGCCTTCACATACAATTAATGCTGCCTCTAAAGATCATCAAGAAAACAGCCACCAAAATCAAACAATGCTATCTCTAGCAATGACATAGCCAAGATTTAAAGAACGCAGCCACCAAGGAAAGCTCGCAGCTCATCAACAATAACAGTACGGTCTCAATTTTCGTACAGTCTGCAAATCCATACATTCTCAGCAATTTCGTACGATTCCAGCAATTCAATTTGGTATCCAATATGCTCAGCTTAATACCAAGGAAACACCCTTCCAACAAAGTAAATTCAGATTCAACCAGCTCTGCAAATTCCAGCCATGAATTCGATGTTCTCTCCAGCTATGAAGACCAAACATTCAAACTCTACCACACTCCCCAAGGAATTTTGAAATTTTTCACTAGACAATACTTCTCCAACTTTTCAATTTCATAAAATGATCAATGGTAAATGAAATCCCATTCTCAAGGCTTATTTATAAACTTTTAATGAAAGCTTCTTCTTTACACCTTTCACTTAAGAGCCTTCTTCAACACACAATCAAATTATAACATATAATTGCATAAGTTATTAAATTAAAGTAGACTTAATTTAATAACTTCAAATATAATGCAATGTTAAAAATACTTCTGACAATAGCATCCTGAACTCTGAAAACAGCATCTGAAACATACACTACCCTGCCAAAAATAGCAACCAGACCAAATTAGACTTATAAAAAATAGTAAGTCCCTCAAACTGGAGATTCTACATAAGAAGCTTTGAATCATCTGAAACCATTGTACAGGTGCTCTGCTAAGCATAGCAATACCAAAAATACCACTTACTATAAATAGTAAGTCTGTCAATCTAACCCCAACAAAGATCAAACCTGGCATCTGAGATCTCCAAAGTGGAAACCAACCATTGGCTCTGCCAAACGACCCCCTCTGACAACCTTATCAGCTTACGAGGGTCACTAAAATAACCTAATCCTAGAGGCCTGAAATCAAGGACATTACAGTCCTCCTTTCCCAAGATTGCTTGTCATGTGTCATGTGTCTTTGGGGATGGTCATGTGTAATATCCCTATCATCACCAAACTCCAGAAAAGACAACTCCATCATCAGCAAAACAAACAACAGAGTCTGAAAAACTGAACTCAACACTTGAACCGATGATGTGCAGACAAGAACATCGCATGGGAGTAACTCAACCGTGAGTAACTTACACGGAAGCAACTCAACCGACAAACTGGACTTGCCCCCAATTTGTGTGCCAACTAAACTATCATACCAGTCATCAAACGGATGCGCTAATGAACTCTGCAACTGGTAGATATCCCGAACACGAGGATCAAAAGTAAAACTGTATGCACTCCTCATTGTGTACACCTCTGTAAACTACTCAACAAAATCTAACTGGCATCCTATAAAATCTGTATGATCATCTGGTGTACTGATAGAATCCCAATCATCATCATCATCCTCACTCATCACCTGAAAGGGATCATCATTGAACGATGCAAACCCTAATTTATATCTTAAAATTACAAATGGTGATATGTTAATTTTAGTATTATATGTGGATGCTCTCCTAATCACAGGTGAAGAATATCTCATAGAAAAGTACAAACTAGATCTTGCAAAGGAATTTGAGATGAAGGACCTAGGTCTTCTTCACTACTTCCTTGGTCTAGAAGTGTGGCAACAATCTAATGGAATCATCTTAAGTCAAGGTAAATACACAATTGATTTATTAATAAGATTTGGCATAATGGACTGCAAACCTATGTCAACTGTCATGGAAACTAATCTTCTCACATTGAGAGAAGCTATGTCTAGTTCAAAATTGGCAGATCTTACTCTTTACAGACAAAATATTGGATACTTAATATACTTAATTAACTCTATACCTGACATATGTTATGCTATTAATTTTGTTGGTCCAAACCAGTGCTGAGAGGGGAGGGTGAATCAGCACTGGCTAAAATTTGAAAAACCACTCTGATATAATTTAACTAAAACTGCATGCAAAACAGATTCTAACACAGAAATAGCAATCACAAGATCAAAGCAACAGAGAACACCAGATATATCACGTGGAAACCCAAAGCGGGAGAAAACCACGATGTGAGTAGACCTCACAAATTTTGCACTCTTCTGAAGTGCGCCCTATTAGGAGCCTTCCCTATCAAAGGATTACAAATGCACTGTTAGATGCGACCCGGTTAAGGGATTTAAGAAATAAGGCATGTTAAAGCCTACCTTGTTAGAGGACTTAAAACTTCTAGATTCTACACAGATGTCACCCAGTTAAGGGATTTAATACAAGGGACCTGTTAATGTCCACCCAAATACTGAGATTCTGCAATTGCAATTGTTAGAGAACAATAGAAGGTTTGATCTTCTTGAAATGGCTTTACTGAGCCTGATAAGATCATTGCGTTTATCAACTGAGAGTCATCACCAGGCACCACAAGTATACTCTCCACAAATTGTTGTACTTCCTTGTACACTCTATTCTTCTTTTCAACCCTTCCGTAGCTTTTCTCAACGTAAAAGTTCACTCTTTTACTTCTTGGCAGAATGAGGGCAAAAGATATTCTTCACAGGCCAAAGAATAAATAGTCTTCTCCATCTACCCACTTTTTGCATGTATGGCCTCCTCAAAGATCTCCATTGGATCCATCATCCAGTTGAGTCTCAGATCATAGAGGAAAAACAACAGATGCATGCCATAGCTTTTTTGTTTTATAAATAAAACAACAAATGCGTCTCGTATATGTTCCTTTCAATGAGTTTTCTCCATGTTTTAATACCTTAATTGTCAGCATGAAATCCTTCAATTGTGCCTTGCACTGATCTTCTTTATAACACAAAGTCTTCCGGATTTTGTGCAACAAATCTCAGTCGAAGAATCTCATAAGTGTTTGTCAACTATGACTTTCACCGGTTCATCAGTCTCAATGATATCTCACTGATCAGAGATGATCAATTTTCATCCTCAAGTAGTGTACAGGTCTATGTCATCACCTGTCACTCCGCCTTTCTCTGTCTGTACCGGTTTGGGTCCTTGGTTCCGGCTATATATTTTATCGGTCACTGTTCTGGATGCTCCAAATACTTTCCTTGGTTACCGGTTACTCTGAATGTTACCAGTCACACTAATAGTACTCCTTGCTCAATATGTGTCACCAATTTCATAACCAGCCCTTCTTGTAAACTACACTTGTTTACTATTATTGTCAATTGTTCCTGTTGGAACACAATGTTAACCTTAGACATCAATGACAACACCACTTTGCCATATACCGGTTACATCCTTGTCGATTAATGCTCATAGCCAACAAATTCTCTGAGTCAATTTATGGTAGAACCAAAACAACTTCATATGAGTGTAGTCCAACACATTTTAAGATATCTTCGAGGAACCATAGAGTATAGCTTATTATATAAAAATGAGAAACTACAACTTCACGGCTTCTCAAATTCAGATTGGGCCGGATGTTCATCAGATCGTAAGAGTACTTCAGGATGTTTTAGCTTAGGGTCAATTATGATCTCTTGGTTTACAAAGAAACAAAACTCCATTGCCCAAAGCTCTACTGAAGCCGAATATATTGCTGCCTCCTTAGGAGCCCGAGAAGCAATTTGGTTAAGAAAACTCCTTGTGGGATTATTTGGTCGACCCATGGAACCTACAATTATTCCTTGTGATAATCAAAGTTGTATCAAACTTGCTATTAGCCCTGTGTTCCACAACAGATTCAAACACATTGAAATTCCATATCACTATATTAGAGACATGGTAGAAAGGAAAGCTATTAAATTAAAATATGTCTGTACTGAGGAACAAACTACAGATATTCTAACCAAACCCGTTGCTAAGAACAAAATTGAGTATTTTAGAAATAAACTTGGCATGGTGAAAATATGAGTATTTTTTGTTGTACTAACATATTCCTGCACATTTGAGCACTGAGGCTCATGCATATTTGAGCGCTAAGGCTCGTGCATATTTGAGCGCTGAGGCTCCTCCATATTTGAGCATTGAGGCTCCTGCACATTTGAGCGTTGAGGCTCGTGCATAATTGAGCGTTGAGGCTCCTGTATATTTGAGCATTGAGGCTCCTGCACATTTGAGCGCTAAGGCTCGCACATATTTGAGCGTTGAGCCTCGTGCATATTTGAGCGTTAAGGCTCTTGCACCTTTGAGCGTTGAGGCTCATGCATATTTGAGCGTTCAAGCTCCTGCACCTTTGAGCATTGAGGCTCGTGCACATTTGAGCGTTGAGGCTCTTGCACCTTTAAGCATTGAGGCTCATGCATATTTGAGCATTGAGGCTCTTGCACCTTTGAGCGCTAAGGCTCTTGCATATTTGAGTGTTGAGGCTCTTGCACATCTTGAGGATGGTTAATGACATTGATTAAATCAGGTATGATTACATTTTTTAATATATTATGTTTTCTTTGATAGTTCCAGATTCATTGAGATTTCTAGAATCTTGTGATTACATTATTAGATATATTTTTGATCTTCCCTCAAGACCAAGAGGGAGTGTTGACATTTGTGGTCTTTTCGGAAAGATCAATGATGTGTATGCTAAGGTGAGTAATAAATAATCTCATTTATTATTCATCTTAACATACACTTCATATATTATTTTATTGATCTTTGAATAAAGGTGATAACAGCTTGGTATTGTCCCAAAGGGACAACTTCTTATTTATCTTCTAAGTCGATTTTATATTGCCTCAAGGGACGACTTGTCTTGAGTGTCCTTGAGACATTAATTAATGTCGATTCTGGTCGGCTCCTTCATTGCAATTAAATCATGTCTTCTCTCATATAAATGAGACTTGAGGTGCGGGTTATCTAATATATAGAAGACATAACATATGGAAGATAATTTGCACCTACAGCAGTACCTAATCTGATGTTTTGCAGCAGTGATAAATCAATCATTATCTCATACATCTGAAAAGGATATGCAGCTGGAGATGAAGAAACATTAGGCTCAAGATGAAGGAAAATTAATTGCTACAAACCGGGTACTATCTTCTCCTTGTTTATTTCTGTCACTTATTTTCAGTCTTAAAAGCTATCTATAGATTGTATTTTTTCCTTACAAAATTTGAATATATTAAGATCTACTTTCAGATTAAAGAAATCAATCTAACACTTTTAAAACTAAAAAATTCAATATGACAAGTGGAGTTAGACCAGAGATAAACTCGAAGGAGCCACAAACTTCTTATCTTGGAAAATTAGAATACTACTTGCCTTCAGAGCACTAGAACTAGATTCAATTATAGAAGATCCACCTAAAATTGAAATGAATGAAGATGAAACACGTGAATGGAAAAAGGGTAATAACAAAACTATGAGAATTTTAATTGATAGCGTAAAAGACCACATTATACCCACAATCTTCTGTCTAGAGTTAGTCTATCTAATGCTCTCTACATTATTAAGAATGTTTGAAATTAATAATACAATTAGAATTATGACTCTTAAAAATGAAATTTCACGAATCAAGATGAGTCAAGGAGAATCTATCACATTATACTTTATGAGAATTACTGAGTTAAGAAATCAATTAGCAACTATTGGGAACACCAACGATGAAAAGGAACTATCTATGATAGCACTTAATGTATTACCTCTTTCGTGGGACTCCTTTACTCAAGGAATCAGTGCACGTCCTAAAATGCCTAAATTTGATAAATTAAAGATGGTTTGTCTTCAGAAGAATTGAGACTAATATATAGAGGATCGAATTTTAAAAAGACCTTCAAATTTTATACTCCCAATTAAGAAAGAAAGACGATTTCAAAAAAAAATCTCAAGACAAAGGAGAAAGAAACTTTAGGAAAAAAAAAAAGAGAGATTATCAAATCAAGCAAGAAAGGAACTCTCACAATAATGGATGGAGAGGGAGAGACTACCAAAACAAAAAATTGCAAAAGAGACAAATGGTGTTGGCTCTGTCTCTACACTAACTGCATCCAACTCTGGCCTCAAGAAAGTAGGACGAAGAGGCCTGTCATAAGTACCAGTATGGTCAGCTCTATAATCACACATGTCATATGCTCATGATCTGTGTGAGCTGACTAAAACACTCTGCGCACCTCTGTCTCTAGCACGATCACCTCGTAATACGATACGCTGAAGAGTGTCTGAAAGTTGTTGCAATACATTTGCAACATGATGCTGACCATCTGCAATATTTCTAAAGGCATCTCTGGCCTCCCTATCAATATCATTCCCAATGTTATTCCTGTTCCTGTCTCCTACCTGTTCATTCTATGGGCCCTATTCATTACCTTCGTGAGGTGGTGAATTTCTACCCCTACGGGTATAGTGTCCTCCTGGTACAAATCTATCTACCATAATTAAATCCTCATACCCTTTCAGGATGGCAAGATTAGTGCTCTAATACCACTTTAATGAGCCCAACTAGCTCTCTATAGCAAATTGATGTAATTTCCTAATTTTAGTTGCAGTTGTTTGGTATTTTTAAACATATATGAATTTGTGATAATTTTCTCATCATAATAAATTCAATACCAACAATTTTAATAACTTTGAAAATATACCAGAATTTATATTAAGCATGAAAAAGGTTGACAAGATTACTACAATAACCAAATATAACTAATTGGCACCTTCCAATGTAAACGTGGGTTGTATAAATTTTGAGTTGGCATCTGCCCAAGAAGAAAAACGCAGCCAAGAAAGCTTGACGCCAGCTACAATTGATTACTCCTCGCTAATGAACATCTAACCATAACATAAGCCTTCCTTGCTATGGCGTAGCAATCCAGTCCAAATGTAGCCTTCCAAATATTTAACACCAGCCAAAGTACGGCCCAGCTGCAACAAGTACGGTCATGTTATTAATTCCGTACGACACTAGGAAGTAAGTACGGCTTGGATAAAGATTCAGCTCTAACAATCAACAGCCCTCCAACAACGAACAACATGAACAAGTCTGGAAAATTTTGATGTTTTCTCCAAGCAATGAAGCCCAAACACCAACAAAGTCTCAGCAAATCTGAAGAAGCTCAACGTTTTCTCCAATGAAGAAGACCAAACCCTAGCTCCCTTGTGAATTTCAAAAATCCTCCTCAAGCACAACTTTTCAATAATTCAATCAAATGACATAAGGTATGTAAAATGCTTTTTCATGTTGTATTTATAAGCTTTATGAAAAAGCTTCCACTTCACACTTTTCACTAATGTGACTTCTTCCACACACCATCATTTTATAACATTAAAGTCATAAAGTCATAAAGTTATTAAATTAAAATAACTTAATTTAATAACCACAATTAAAATATGAAGTCACTGAATCTTTCTGATAGAATAAATCTAACTTCTGACAACAGAGCCCCGAGCTCATACTACCCTGCCAGAAATAATCATCTAACCAAAATAGACTTACTATAAATAATAAGTCTCACAAACTGGAGATTCCTCATAATCAATCCCGAAACATAGGATAACATTGTGCAAGTGCCCTGCTAAACAAAGCCATACCCAAAATACCACTTATTATAAATAGTAAGTCATCCAATCTGACCCAAACGAAGAGCAGACCTGACAACTAGAACCTCCAGAATGGAATCCAACCACTGGCTTTGCCAACTGACCCCCTCTGATCACCTGATTAGCTTACGAGGGTCACCAAACTAAGCTAATCCCAAGAGTCTGAAAAACGGGGACATTACAATATTTGAGCGTTGAGGCTCTTGATATTTGAGCATTGAGGCTCTTTCATATTTGACCACTGAGGCTCTTGAATATTTGAGCGTTGAGGCTCTTGACATTTGAACATTGAGGCTCTTGGATATTAGAGCGTTGAGGCTCTTGGATAGAATTACCAATGAAGACTATCTTTCAGAGATCTTGTGGATGGAATCTCAAATGAAGAAAATCCATTAACATTATGTGATTGATATTTTTATTATCTTGTGTTCTATTGATGATACCTTTTCTCTTACATAAAGTTGAGATCTATTATTCTTATGTTGAGATATATATGTGAATATTATGAGGATAATGTCAATGATGCTTCTTACCTCTCTTTACATGTGAATGATGTTTACATTAAGTGTTATGTTTGAATAACCTTACATCTTGTAGTAGATGATATTACAAAGGTTGAGACATCCTGAAAAAACTAATTACATTGATTACATCAGGTATGAATATATTATGAAAGCATTATGTTTTCTCTAATGGATCCATTAAGATCACTTAGATTGAAATCTATTGAGAACTATAATTCATATGTCAAAAGATCTAGTGATTACATTATGAGGTCAATGTTATTAATCCTTCCCTCAAGTCCAAGAGGGAGTGTTAATATATTGTGGCCTTGAGACAAAGATATTAACATTACAAATAATTATTAATATTATGTCTTGGCAAAGATTAAATAAATGTTATAAGTATGCTTAGAGGGACGACTTGCATATTGGATTATAGAATATGCTATGAGGGCCGACCTGCATTAATTGAGGCGGCTGAATGAAATAATTATTAAATGTCGACTTGCATATGCAAGTCGTCTGCCTTATGGCATTGCAATTACACCATCTTGAAGCATACTTATAAGGGAATGGAGTGTGGGAATTAGGCATTATAGAAAATGTAACATGACTGCCTAAATTCGCACCTTCAGCAGATATATAATTCAGATCATTATTACATAATTATCATAGCAGCTTCTTGGCAAGTTAGGAAGAAGGATAGTAGACCTAAATTCTGTAGCAGACCTTGGAGCAGACCTAAGTTCACACCTGTAGCAGACCTAAATACATACTTGGAGCAGACCTAAGTTCAGATATTGTAGCAGACCTTAAAGAGCAAATTGTGGCAGACTTAAAGAGGCAATTGGACCAAAATAATAGCATTGGATTGGAGGCTTCTTACAATTTTTCAAGCAAATTTCAAGCATCTAAACCAGGTATTATCTATCTTATTTTCATCTGTATTTTCGAAAGGGCCTAAATCTTAGTTCTAAAAGATCATCTATAGATTGTTATTTCCTTTCAAACTCTGAAATATTAACAAGAAGAAGATGTCTCTCAAATGTTTCAACTGTGGAAAGGCTGGACATTTTGCTGCTAAATGTCCATCGG
This sequence comes from Chamaecyparis obtusa, assembly GCA_027943335.1. Classification (NCBI taxonomy): domain Eukaryota; kingdom Viridiplantae; phylum Streptophyta; class Pinopsida; order Cupressales; family Cupressaceae; genus Chamaecyparis; species Chamaecyparis obtusa. The sequence goes on from BSBK01006997.1 coordinate 613,409, forward strand.
TTGAGGGCAGCAGTTAAGAAAATAAAACAAAAAACAATGGCAAGAAGTATAAAGGAAAGGATAGGAAGACTTTGAATCCAAAAAGAGTCTATATTCAAAAAAGGAAAGTGATTCATCTAAAGGAAGTGATGAAGAATCTCAGAGTGATAAAATTTTGTTTATTGCTATGAAAGAAGTACCTGCTGAAAATCTGACTTTAGAGAATGAAGAACATGATGATGAAGAAGAGGAAGGAGCTTATTTTGAGATGGAACTGATAGTTGTTCTAGCTGAGATCAAGAAACTAAAGAAGAAAAATCAGAACTTGAAGTTGTTGTTCCAAGAAGAGAGTGAAGAAAAAACAAGAAAGTCCCAAGCACTTGAAGACACTAAAAAAATCTTGATTGATTTAAAGATTCGGAATGAAGAAGCTAAGAAGATTCAAGAGCATCTTAAAAATCAGATTAAGTTGAAGGAAGAAAACTATGAGAAACTGGAAGCAGAAATTGGGTCATTCAGAAAATTAAAAAAAATCTTCAATATTGTTGAATGAAGAAAAGATAAATCAGAAAATTTCTCTATCATTGGATGATCTATTAGCTTCTCAAAAACAATCATCAAATAAAGGTGGAGTTGGCCTTGAAGAAGGTCAATGTTCTAAGTCTTCAATAGAAGAATAGAAGACTCTTAATAGGTGATAGCTCAAAGATTTTGTCTACAAAAATCAAAAGTAATGGTTTCAAGCAGCCTTCCAGTACTAGACAAGCACTCTTAACCAGGTTTAATCATTCCTTCTTTTATGGTTACTGTTATGCTTGTAATTACTTTGGACACAAGGCATTAAATTGTAGAGTGTCTTTTAGAAATGATTTCACACTTGTGAATAAGAACTGTTTTGCCCCTTTAAGGAATTATAATCTTGTTTGTTACAAATGTAATAAGATTTTGTAACAATGCCATGGCAGATTTCTCAAAGAAAGATGTTAAGAACAATGCTAAGGAAACCAAAGTGTGGGTGAAGAAAGAGGAAGAGGCTGCCATGAAGTTTCTAATTGCACAAACAGCCATTCTTGCACAAAATGAGATATTTGGTATGTGGATAGAAGCTGCTCCAGGCACAGGACCGAAGATGAGAGTAAGTTCTCGACTCTCAAGAAATCCAATGGTGGCAAGGTAAGGTTTAGTGGAAATTCATCTGCAAAGGTAGCTGGTAGAGGTACTCTTATGTTGAAAGATGGAAAAGCTAAAGTTGAGAATGTGTTGTTTGTAGAAGGCTTAAAACACAATTTGCTTAGTGTTCGTCAATTGTGTGATTAGGGGCATAGCTTAACCTTCAGTTCAGATTGTTGCAAAATTAGTAAAGATGATGTTCATATTGTTGATGGTAGCAGGGCAGCAAACAATTTGTACATTCTTGATGATGTTAAGAGTGAAAATTTTTGTTTGAGTCTATTTGATGAATCTTGGTTGCGGCGCAAGAGATTTGGACATATAAATTTTGATAGTCTTATTCAGATCAGCAAGAAGGAAGTGGTTAGGGACTTGCCTAAACTTACTAAACCATTTGACACAATGTGCAAGGATTGTCAATTGGGCAAACAAACTCGTAGGAGTACTCAAGCACGAAGTCTTTAGAGCTGATAAACACTGATTTGTGTGGTCCTACAAGAATTGCAAGCATGCAAGGTGAGAGATATTTTATACTTTTGATTGATGATTACTCACATATGACTTGGGTGGCCTTTTTGAAGGAAAAATCAAAGGCATTAGAGAAGTTCAAAGCTTTTAAAGCTTTGGTTGAGAATGAGAAAGGTCTGAAAATTAAGTGTCTACGTTCAGACAATGGAGGTGAGTTTATCTCAAATGACTTTGTGAGCTTTAGTTAGAAGTTTGGAATCAAAAGACAATATTCAGTTGCTAGGACACCTCAACAAAATGGGGTTGTTGAGAGAAAAAAACATATCAGTTCAAGAGATGGCACAAAGTATGATGAATGAATCTAAGGTAAGAGATTGTTTTTGGAAGGAGGCAGTCTAGACTCCATACAGCTGTCTACATTTAAAATAGAGTATTGATTAGAGCCAAGCACAACAAATCACCATATGAACTATGGAATGGTAAGGCAGCGTCTATTAAACATTTTAAAGTTTCTGGCAGCCCTTGTTATGTTAAGAGAGATAAGGATAATTTAGGCAAATTTGATCCAAGAGCTGATGAAGGTATATTTTTAGGATATTCTTCAAAAAGTAAAACCTACAAATGTTTTAACAAGAGATTGCATAGGATAGTTGAAATCACTAATGTGAAAATTCATGAGATTTCTAACTTCTTTGAAAAATTGCAAAGATGTGATGATAACTTGCAGAATGGTGAGGCTGAAAATGTTGATCAGCAAACTCCTACTCATGTGCAACTTGGGACAGCAAGTAACAATGCTGCAAATACCTCTGAAAACAGTCAAAATGAAATAGTTGGTACACATTCAGAAGGTGGAACAGTAGATAATCAGTTTGATACAGAAAATACATCTTTTGGACATATAACTTTACATGATCGTAATAGGACTACAATCAGAACTTCACTTAGACTTCTTCAAGATTTGTTGAAAAGAACCATCCTATTAATCAGATTTTACAAGAAGGCAGACCTATAGCAACAAGAAGGAATGTAAATTATTATGAAGATGAAGACATTTTTTTGTTGTCCATGGTTGAACCAAAAAGCTTAGAAGAGGCAGCAAAAGAAAAGTCATGGTTAGCAGCTATGAAAGAAGAGTTAGATCAGATTCAAAAGAGTGGAACTTGGGAACTTGTCCCAAGGTCTAAGGACAAAAATCTGATTGGCACAAAGTGGGTCTTCATGAATAAATTGAATGAGGATGGCCAAGTGGTAAGAAACAAGGCAAAGTTAGTGTGTAAGGGATATGCCTAGGTAGAAGGTATTGATTTTGATGAAACCTTTTGGACTGGTTTTGGCTTTGCACTCGAGCTGGATTTAGAAACTTGGTTTTTTGTGAAGCCTCATCATATGGAAGTTTGATTCGAAGTAGGCTGTAATGTCCCCATTTTTCAGGCTCTTGGGATTAGCCTTTCATGTGACCCTCGTAGGCTAATGAGGATGGACAGAGGGTCTCTTTTAGTGGGCATCTACTTCAGGATTCAGTATGCTTTGGTTTGGCTTTTGTTTGGCGTCATTCGGACTTCATTTGCTATAGTTTTGCCACGTTTACTATTTATAGTAAGCTTGATGTTATTCGAAAAGGACCCTTTCTATTTTTGGAAAGTGCATTTGGTCACATGGGAAAATAATAGGTGTGACTCCTATTTCAAACGGCATATTAAAAGGATCAGTATTTTGGGAGTTATTATTATTTTGGTGGCCAAATTATTATTAAATCATTAAATGGCTTATTATAAAGTTATAATTTAACTTTATAATTTCACTTAAGTTGAGGGTTGAGTCATCATGGGAAGGGGCCATTTATTTAATTAATTCATGGAAGCCTAAGCCAAGGTATTATTTTAAAGTATTGGAGTAAATGAATTATTAAAAGGAAAAGTATATTTATTTATCCCACATTGGTAAGAATTGTGTTTGAGCTCTCACAAGAAAGAATAAAAAGGGACTTGAGAGTTCATTCTAAGATATCTATTGATCTTTTGATAAATTTGGTTGTGAAGAAGATGACTAGGGTTTGAGGACTGATTCCTCTCTTTTGGCAATTTGAATCATCACTGATTGATGGTGAATTTTGCCACTGAATTTTGAGAATACAATTCTGGTCCTGTGTATTCGAATTTGATGCTGAAGTATATCAAATTCAAGGATATTTGAATAAATTCTAAATTACAATTGGTGATTCGATTTTCTTCCTGGTGGCTATTGTTTGGTAGAACATTGTTCTATTTCTATAGGCGCTGCGATCTATCTACTGGCAGCGTATGGTAAATAAGTGTTGCAGACTTCATTGTTTAGGAGCTATGAATTCATTTGGAAGCTGGCATCACCTTTCCCAGCCTGTGCGTACTTCACCTTGTGGCTACGTTTTACTCACAGCAGGCTGCGTTATTTATTCAGGGGGCTGCAATCACTCATTGGAGGCTGTGGTTGTTCAAATGATGGTTGCGTTAATAATCTGGGAGGCTGCACTCTTCATTTGCAGTTGTGCTTCAATTCCCTTGGGCTGCATTTCTTTTCCAGCAGTCACATGTAATTAAAGGTGCTCAAATTTATTTGCGAATGCTTGTAATAGGGAATTAATTTGATAGTGTAATTCTGATTTTTTGTAAGCATTCAGTGGTGAATTAATGGTTGTAGTTATTTATCAAGAGGTTAAAAATCTGAGAAGTATCATTGAAATTCATATTTGATGTTCATTAATTTCTATATATTCTAAAAGAAATTTAGAAGTGCAATTTAATTTGAGGAAAGAGCTAGATTGTAAATGTGAGCCAGCAGAGTTATTTACATAGGCATCATCATGTTTTTTTAGTTTGTTCCTCATCTTCTCTGCATTTTCAATGGCACATTGCTGATGTTTAAATCTTGATTCAATGGCACAAATTAATTGTTGGCATTATTTTCTTCTCTGCTATGAATGCTTGGTGTCCCTCGAGCTGCGAGCTAGGGCATCATTTTTACTTGTGTTCTTAATGTTATTGCTCACTGTTTGAGGATCCTCGGGCATCATGCATTGTTGTTGCTTATTCACTAGTTTTACCATGTCCATGAGCTATGGGCTAGGGCATCAATGCATTGTATTTACTGTCATTGCTATCACCATGCCCGTGAGTTATGATATTTGCTGTTGTAGCATATTTGAGGACACTCACCATTGTATTGAGATGGAGATCCTTCAAGGCCCACGAGCTTTTGAGAGCTTAGGGCATCATTGCAACATTACTTAAGTGTTGTTATTGTATGCTTTGTATTTCATATCTTCATGGCGCCATTGTATTTGTTGTTATCACATGGTAGCTTGAAGGCCCGTGAGTTATTAGGGCATCATTGTTATTCCATGTTTAATGTTATTGAGCTCACCCTTGGTACATAGCCGTGTTGCATCATTATGTTGATCCTTTGATGGCATATTGTGTTTTTGATTTAAACATCTTCACTGCTGTTGTGAAAGGCCATAGGCCTGTGACTGCTTCCTCACCATTTCATTGTATTTGGCACCATACTTTTGTAGCTCGGGCATCTTTGGATTTAACACTGCATTTGATGTATCTATTTGATGTCATGGCATCATTGTTGAGCTCCATTTGATATCTGTCATTGTACGATTCTCCATTTCATGGAGCCATGTGGAGTATTTTAATGCTGTATTTTACTCATCATGGTTGCAACATGGTTGCAACAGCCCATGCTCTGTTCTTGGAACTAATGTCATTGATGTTTGTTGTTGTTATCATGTTGTCATGGCATTTATTTGGTATTCACTGTTCCTTGAAGGCCTGTGATCTTGATCTTTGGCATCAATGTAATGTATTTGAATCACCACTGCTGCTCCATTTTGATGGCATGCCTATGGATTTATCACTGTATTTGATGTCATGTTGGATTTACAAATGCCATGCTGCTGCTATTTCCACAGTTAGACTGTATTTTATCTCACTCATTGTTTCATAGGAATTCTAGTATGATGTCATGCCATTGCTCATGAGGTACCATGCAATCATTCCACCATTTTGTGGCTTCCCTTTCCTTAGCTTAAAGAATGCAGATTTTGATACACTTCATGCCATGGTATTAATGGATATATAATAGTACTGGAATGCAGATTTGTGTACCTTTTGCTTCATTTTGATCTTGACTTACTCACTGCATGCAATGGGCCTCTTTGTACTTGTAACCATGTTGTGATGTGATGATTTTCACTTGAAGCCCATGATGTACTTATCCTCAATCATGCAGATTTGATGCCATGGATGCCCTCGTTTTCTGATTTGATTTTATGATAATGTACCATCCATTGCTTGATGTATGCTTGATCATGACTGCCTTATGGTTTTATGACATGATTGAGTCATTGTTGTGGGTGGTCCATTTGGAAATGGTACCACAACAACATCAAATGGAACAGCAACATTTGAGGTGGTTGTTGTATTGTTTGGATGGGATATCCACACTCACATGATGCTCATTTACCCTGCATATTGATCATGCTTATGCCATTGCTACTTCTTTAATGTTGATTATGTTTGACTGTGCTCCCATGCTTTTTGTACTTGGAATTGGCTTGTGAATCATGCATGTTCCATGGCCACTGTTGCTTTACTAACTGCTTCCCTCTTTCTCGATCAGTGCTCCTTCTTGAGGCTATCAGGGTAACCAGAAACATTGTGGAAATAGAGGTTCTGATTACCCTGACAGATTCAATGTAGGGTACTAGGAGGGCCTAATACTTGATCATGGGTGTTCTTGGCCTATGATGTGGTCTCTATCAAGGAGTTTTGAGGACTTCCTGACAGTGCCCACATTACAGGGCAACATCATTCATTACATTTCAGTACTTTGTGATTGTTGTTGTTCAGACAATCACTTATACTTTGAGAATGGCCTTTGGAGAGGCCATCCTCTCAGTACATTTGATTATCTGATTGAGGGTAACATTAGTGTCACAGCTTCTTCTGTATCTACACATGGAACAAACAAGTTAGTAAAAACATGGTATCTTCTTCCTCTTTCTACAGCATTCTTCTGAGTGCACATGTCTTGTAGCATGATTTCCTTTTAGAAGTGTATGGCTTGACTATGCACATGCCTAATTGTAGATGAGGATATGTAATAGGATGTCATTCATTGCTTAGATCCGTTGGATCTAACCCCATCTCTTTCTACCTTGTAGGTTTTGGATCTAACAGGAGCACACTGGATTCACTCCCGGGTCAACGTTCCCTCATCTCTTCAGGCAATGTTTGGTACCTTTATTGTTTATATTCATCTACTTATGTATGTCTATATTCATCCATATTTTTCTGAAAGTTGGCTATGCTCACGGCCTGTGTGAGCCCAGATGATTTTATCTTTCACTAGTACATACAAGTTATATATACATGTAATCTTTTAAATGTACATCTCTCTTTTCTTTTACATGTACCTTATCTTATGAAATGAACACAAATCTAAACAAGATCATTTAATAATGCAAACTAGGGTACTGTAGTCACTCATCTAGTAATTAGGTTACCAAATTGAAATGGACATGAAAATATGGTAACATTCCTAGCAACCTCATCTGAGTGCTTGCCTGCTAAGTACCATTGACCAGTTGCCTTTTGCATCTATTGGGCATAGAGTCCTCTGGATCTCAAAACTGAACTTGGCTCCAAACAAAACAGTCCCTTCTCTTCCACAAAACTAAATGCCTGAGATAGGTTGGCATTGCTGTAAGAGACTCATCCTGTGAGTATTGATGGTTTGTATCAGTGAGCACACTACTCACTACTACCAATCATTGATGTTTGCTTGATGGAGCTTGCAGAGTGGCATCAATGTGTCTTTGGCTGATTGCTAACCACAAAAGGGAGGAAACCAAACTAAAAATGAAACACACTTGTGCTAGAGCACTTAGGGAACACAAAAACTTCTACCCTACCCTATCCTAACCAGTATTAGAAAAACTGGTCAAACGAATCCATTGACTGGACTGTTGAAATAGCTTCCCATCCTCCTCAGAGTGTTACACCTTGCACATTTGATGCCAACAAGGAGAATATGGAACACAAAAACATACTGAACTACTTGGCATATCCACTTTTGAAATTGGTAGTCCAGAGTACTAACCTTAAATAGATCATAGGTGTTGTCTTCCCAGGGAGGTGTTGACAAGATTGAACAAGCTCCTGGTCATCAAGAAATGGACCTCTGACATCATCCTCCACTGAATCTTTGATCATGGATATTTCATTTGACCCTATCTGAGCGAGGTATCTAATAGGACATCCCCTTGAGAGTATGAATCCGGGCCTTTGTATGTTGATTGTCCTTTCTGGCTCAGTATGCACCTTATTAGTGACCTCAGCATGCTGATCAAAAGTCTTCCCCTCCATGATGGCCTGCCATACCAATTCTTCTTCTGGGGTCAGAGGATCATCCTCTTCTTCTGTTGGAACAGCCAATAGCTCATCAAAGCTATCAAATTGCATCACTCGTCCTTTATCATGGTCCAAGGGACATGATTCTTGAGAGCCATTTTGTTGTGAAGAGTCTTCCACCACTTTATCGTAGATAGGTTTGGATTCTACAAATAGGACAACATTAACCTCCTGAAATACAAACCCTTTTTAAGAACATGGATGCTACTATATGTTTCAGGAGGATAAGGAACATCAACAAGAGTTGAGCAGAAAGCATCAATTATGGAGTCAAAATCTTCTTGTTGTTCTAAGTTGGCAGCAATCATATCTTCTTTATCTCTATTATCATAATCAGGGAGCTCAACCAATAAATCTTGTATTGTCTCATCTCGATCAATATAAGAAGGCATCTCCTTAAATAGATCAGTTAGGACCTCACCTTCTTCACTTGTTTCCTTACCCTTATCCTACTGCTCTAATTAATCATATTGTAACAAATCTAGTTGTCCCTCATGGTCATTATGAAAAAGTACACCTAAAAGACAAGATTCATCTTCTTCTCAGTGGTCTGAAATGCTATGAGGTGGAAGGATCTCTTTAGGGATTAGCTCATAAGGCTTTAACTACTGCAAGATGGGCTCATTGTTACTTGGGAAGGCAAACCTTTTAGGTGTCTCCTCTATAGGAATAGAATGGAGTGACTGGAAATTTTGGATGGGATCATGAAGAGGCTTTAAAAATTGATGGAGGTTAGGCCCCTGTTGATTAGGATTCTGATTTGAAGGAGAAATCCTAAAGCTAGGAATTTCAATAGAAGTGCTAGGGGACTTACCAGGCAAGAAACTTGGATTTTGAGCCTTGTGATTCTCCTGTCTGGTCTACAAAGCTTCTAGGTCTTTCCCTTTTGCAAGGGACTGCACTTCCGGGCTTGCATCCCTTTGGAACTTTGGACACATGAGAGTAGCCTCCTTCTGCAGCATCTTATTGGCCACTTCTGTATTTGTCAATAGTAGCAGCCAGGAGCCATAGCTCATGCTCATGAAACTCATCACTTATTGCTAATTCTTTTCGGAGGTCCTCTTCATTTTTTGCAGCTATTAGATAGATGACCCCTACTAATTCTTTATATTCCTCGACCTTCTCTTCATAGACCTTCTTTTGTGTCAAGATCTGTTGGTTCTTTTCTTCAAGGGTTTGCTCATGGGTTGCTATCTTGCCCTCTAGCTGCCTTGAGAACTCTTCTTTCTGGACCACCATCTCCACATACTACCTTGAGAACTCTTCCTTCTAGACCACCATCTCCACATACTGTTTCATAAAAGACTTCATTTCTTCTTGAAAATTTGTCAACCAATCATTGGAGTTCATATCTGAAGTGGTGTTGGACTGATTCTGAGGATTGTAATAGGGACCTTCGTAGGGTGGTCCATAGGCATGCTGCCATGATGCTTGATGCGGGGTGGGAGGGTATGGTGGTTCATATGCATGCTGATAATTTGCTTTTGGTAGGCCATGTTGGCTACATGCTACTGCTTGGCCAACTTGATATGACATGAATGAAGGCAAATGGGTAGCTTTCTCATGGTATGGGGGGTGATAGGGAAAATATGCACTAGAAATTGACATGCTGATTCATCAAATGAGCTGGTAAAAGATTTTCTATGAAACTTTCCAACACTTGGACTGCTCAAACCAGTAGATTTTTGCTCAAAGTCGCCATGATGTTTGGAAAACTACCTCCAAAGGCTGATTATACTGAGGATCACACCAAAATCTCAGTGAATGATGGGATACATCACTTGTCCCACCGGGCGTGCCAAAAACTGTTGTCACTAAGGATTGCACCCGAAAGAGCTAAGTATGAAACCTAGCAATCCTGTGAAACATGGGTCTACTTTCTTATAGGTCACCCACAACCTAAAGTATTCCCATGTTTCACAGGATTGCTAGGTTTCATACTTAGCTCTTTCAAGTGCAATCCTTAGTGACAACACTACCAACATGAAGTTGGAGTTTGAAATGTCTATGTTGGGAGAGCTATCTTTTTTCCTTGGACTGCAAATTCATCAATCTAAGGAAGATATTTTTATTTCCCAAACCAAATACATTAGAGAAATGTTGAAGAAATTTAAAATGAAAGATTGTACTCCTGTAAGCACTCCTATGGTAATGGGCTGCAGACTTAGTAAGGATGTTGAGTCATCAGATGTTAATCAAACTCAGGTCTATGATAGGAAGTTTGTTGTATGTTCCAGCCATTAAACTAGATATAATGCAAGCTTTAGGATATGTTGCTAGACGGCTACTCCTAAGGACACTCATTTTCACGCAATTAAGAATTTTCAAGTACCTCAAAGGTACTATGGAGTATGGGCTTTGGTATCCTAGTGGAAAAGATATCACACTTACAACCTATACAAATGCGAATTGGGGTGGCTCAGTTGATCATACGAAGAGCAAAAGTGGAGGTGCTTTCTTCCTTGGGAGGTGTTTAGTATCATGGCATAGTAAAAAGCAAGCATTCGTTTCTCTCTCAGCAGTTGAAGCGGAATACATTGCGGCAGTGTCCTCTTGCACACAAGTTCTTTGGATGAAGCAGATATTGGAAGACATTAAGATAGATTTCAATCATCCTATTTCTATCTTTTGTGATAATATGAGTGCCATTAACATATCTAAAAAATCTTATTTTGCACTCTAGAACCAAGCATATTCCTATCAAGTATCATTTCTTGCGGGAACAAGTTAGTAATCAACAAGTTAAACTTGAATATGTTTCTACTAAAGATCAGATTGCAGATGTGTTTACTAAGCCCTTTCCAAGAGATACATTTGAAGAGCTGAGACAGAAGTTAGGAGTGATTTCACTCCATCATTGAAGAGTTGTAATGCTCATGGGGAGTATCAATTGCATTACTTTATGCCCCTTTTTAGTGTTTGCAAGTTTAATTACAGATTTGTATTAGTTTTTAGATAATTGCAGATTTGTATCAGTCATTGATGTTAATGGGGGAGTGAGATCTCAAGGGGAGAAGTATTGTTTTCTTGGATTTAGGAGGTTGCAAATGGAGATGGAGTTGCCATCAATGACAAAGGGGGAGTTTGCTGGAATTTTTGTCATTGATGTCAAAGGTTTGATTGAGCTTGCCAAGTTGTTAATTATGCATTATGGCCAAATTGAGTTGTTTTTGGTTGAGCTATCTACTTGCTCGGTTGAGCTGCTTGAGCTCCTTGCTTTCTTCAGCTACATGTATGGTTGGTTGTGCTACTTACCTACCTAATTGAGCAACTTGAGTTGCTTGGTTACCTGCTTGAAGTGCCTGAGGTGCTTAAGGTGTTTGACGAGCTTGAGGTGCTTGAGCCACTTGAGTTGCTTGACGTGAGTGAGCCGCTTAAGCTAGTTGTGTGCATACTTGTTTGCTCATCAGCTACTTATCCACTTGTCAATTTAATATTCCATGTCAGATTATATATGCCATGTCATCAATTTGAATTTACAAAGACAGTTGAATTTTCTAAGACCTATGTAAGGAACTGTCGGATGACTCTCTATCGTGGGTATGATAAAGTTGTCATCAAGAGTTATGGAATATGTTAACGTGTCTTTTAAGGTGTGAACATTCTATTCTTGGGGCGGCAGCTGCAGATGTGTTACAGTTTGTGTGTGAGGCAGCTTGATTCTCACATTTTGGATTTTTTAAATAATCGATGACAGATGTTATTAGAGTCAATGATTGAGGGGAAGCTCAAATTATTATTGTCGGCTATTAATGAGGTTGTGTTCCATGAAATGGTGAATTTCTTTGTTTGGATTTTTAAAAGTGTCGTGTTGTTTAATTACACCTGTGTTATTTGATTAGTGGACTGGACAGTGACTATTAAAAAAAAGGGAATGATTTAAGTTGTGTTGGACATGTGCCATAAATAACATTGGTGGATATAGCACTTGCTGGGCGTTTTTTCTAAGAGATGTGTTACTTTTCTAACATATGCTTTGTTGAAGAAATCAATGCATGAGTGTTGTGGTTTTTTTGTTTTACTGAGGTGACTGTCGTGTGAAATTTAAATCTAAAAGTATCTTTCGGTGCATATGATACTAGACAAATTGATATGTAGATGTTTTCCATCTACTTGGATGTGGTTGTAGTGATGTGCAAACAATTATATTTCCATCTTGAATCAATATTGAGACATGAAAGGGTGCTCATAGAATAGTAATCTTACAAAGGTCTTCTACAACACGTGTTCAGATTGATACAAAAAATTAGTAAATTTGAAAGAGTCAAATTTATTTGAAGAGAAGTTTGAGGTTGGTGCCTCTTTCAGGTGGAGTGGGTGCTTCATCTTGCAAGGTGCATTCTTTAGAGAGTTGGTGCTCTCAGTAAAAAAAAATTGTAATCTAGGTTGGTGCTCATTTATGTTAATGAAAGCTATTTGATGTTGTGAGTTTTTACCCAAAAGGGTTTTCCATGAGAAATCTTGGTGTTTGTGTCTTAATGGTTGCTCTCTTTATGCTTTATATGGTTGTATGCATTCATAGTTTTAAAAAACTCTAAAAATTGATTCACCCCCGCTTAGTATTTCCTGTGTGCTCTTCAAACATACTAATTCAATAATATGAATTCTCAAGCATCATCCCAACCGTAATTAGGGAAATTTAGGGCAAACTAATTAAAGTCCCAATAGGGGACATTACAGGAATACCCTCTCATAGAAGCTTTCAGCACACAATTGAGTTGGAGGAAGGAACCAAGCCAATCATCACGACTACCTATCGTCATCCCAAGGAGTTCAAGATGAGATAGAGAAGACAATCCAAGAGCTTCTCGACAACGGATATATCAAGCCTAGCTCAAGTCCCTTTGCATCTTCGATGGTCTGGTGAAGAAGGATGGTACCATCAGGATGTGCATAGACTACTGGGCATTGAACAAGAAGACAATCAAGAACTGATACTACATTCCAAGGATTGATCTATTGGATGCATTTCACTAAGCAATCTACTTTTCCAAGATTGACCTTCATTCCAAGTATCCCCAAATTCATGTGAGGGAGCAAGATGCACACAAGACAACATTTCTTTTCTACTACGGCCGCTTTGAGTTCTTGGTCATGCTTTTGGATTGATCAATGCACCTGCTAAGTCTTGCATGAACCACATTTTCAACAAGTAGCTGTGAAAGTTTTTGTTGGTGTTCTTTGATGATATACTCATTTATAGCAAGATTTGGGAGGAACATTTGAGGCATTTGGACAAGATATTGGGAATCATAGTCATGGTCCTTTTTTTGCAAAGAGGTCCAACTACAAGTTTGGTATGACAGAAATCCTATATTTGGGTCACATCATTAGCGCACGAGGAGTTCAAGTGCACCAAATGAAAATTCAATCAATTCTTGATTGGCCCACACCCGAGATGCTCACGTAGTTGCATGGTTTCTTTAAACTATGTAGCTACTACGAGAGGTTCATGAAGGCATTCTTACAGCTTGGAGCACCATTGACAGATCTCACAAAGAAGGGAGTTTTTCATTGGGATGAGGAGACACAGCAAGCCTTTGACAAATTGAAAGTGACCATGAGTACATGCATAGTCCTAGAACTACTGGATTTTTCTCGACCAGTTGTCCTCGAGTGTGATGCATCCAAGGAAGGCATTGGAGCAGTTTTGATGCAAGACCATTATCCCATTGCCTTTGAGAGTTGGAAGCAGCCAAGCGATTGTACTCAATCTACAATAAGGAGATGCTCGGTATCATGCATGCCTTGGCCAAGTTCAAACAATACCTAGTTGGAGCGAGATTTGTGGTGAGGATTGACCACAATAGTTTGTCGTATTTCTTGGAGCAAAAGGACCTAAATAAGAGGCAATAGAAGTGGGTGAGCAAGATTCAAGCTTACGACTTTGATATTGATTATGTGAAAGGGAAGAAGAATGTGGTGGTTGATGCATTGTCCAAGAGACCTGCCATATGCTCATTGTCTCAAGTATCAGTAGTTTGGAGGGCTCATTTGTTGGTGGAGTACTCCAAGAACACTTTTGCTTGCCAATTGATGGATGGACAGCTTCAGGATGATCGGTACAAGGTGGTGGATGATGTCATCTACTACAAGGATAAGATCTACTTAGTGCCAGAGTCGAAGATGGAAAAGACCGTGAGGGAGATTCATTAGTCACCCCTAGCAGGACATCCAGAGTACCTCAAGACTTATAGGCAGGTTTGTGAGAGGTTCGCGTGGAATGGACTCAAGGATGATATGATGTGTTGTGGTACGTTCAGGAGTACGCCACCCGCTAGGAAAACAAATCTGAGCATACTCTTCTAGCAAGGTTACTTCAACCTTTGCATATTCCTAATCAGAAGTGGGAGAGCATTTCAATGTCACCATACTCCCCAAGGTGCAAGGCAAGGATTGTATCTATGTGGTAGTTGATTGGTTGACCAAGTATGCTCACTTCTTCACCATTCCGATAGAGTTTTGAGCAATGCAGGTAGCAAAGTTGTTCTTTCAAGAGATATTTTGATTACATAGCCTCTCAAGAAATATATTCAATTATAGAAACAGTTGTTTTCTCACTGCTTTCTATGTTGAGATTATGGCCTTGACGGCAAATATCAAGTACACCAAACAATTTATTTAATTGTTAAAGAGCCTAAATAACGATATATAAATAATAATATTAAATATGTAATATATTTAATATCTATTGTTTATAGAAATTTGATTTAGAATTGAATTGTTTGGTTGGGCCCTAGAGCTGGCCTTCTTGGAAGGATTATCCAAGTCGGTCCCTTTTGAGATATCTCCCTTAGGCTCATATAAAGGAGGTTGATTCTTGAGAGGAGAAACACAGAAAACATAACGTGCTCTTCCTCTCCAAGAATCAGCTAATACTATCAAAACAGCTGCGAATTTCCTTGACAGTTCGGCTGTGCATTCTGAAGCAAAATATGTGATTAGAATTCAAAACAGTTCATCAGTATAATGTAAGTTACCTAGTACGAACTTTAGGGCAACAACATACAGCGAATTCCTGGCTTGTGTATTCCTAGAAGTGAGCATTGGAACCATGATTAAGTGATATGTTTGGAGCAGCACTGTGAATTCCAAATCTGCTCATTATCCTGTTACATAAGAGCAGATTATCTTATTACGGATCATGAGAAGCCATCCTTGATACAAACATTGTGGAGCAGGGCTAGATGCAGATCAATATTATATCTTAGATATAATATACTAACAGATTATTGGAAGTCAACAAGAAGATGCAGATTTGAAGTCATTCCCTTCAAATCCGGGTACTATTTGTACTTATGTTTTATTATTTATCCTGTGGTAGTTTTGTTAGACTGTCATAGTTTGATCATTCCTAGGTACAATCTGAAATATACTAACATGGTATCAGAGCTGCGGTTGAGTAAAGATCCTTTCAGATTTAGGAGTACAAACTAAGAAACTTTATGACAACTAGGGTTTGGTCTGAAATTGAAATAAGGGTTTTTCAATTAGTTGTCTCTATGGGAAATCTTCTTAATTGTCTTTTTGATCTAGAGGGAGTAGATCATCTTGAGATTAAGTGCATGGCATGTATGATTCAGAGGGAGTATATTGGATAGATCATATCTGAATTGAGATACATCCTTCACATAGTATTGCACATACCTTCATCTTGTTTGGCATTTGATGTATGGGAACTTTAACTATTGGTATACATACTGGTTCTATGCATGTGTAAGAAGCACACCTTTCATTGGTAGATTGCAAACTTGCAAGTTAACTTGGTCATTGGCACAACAAATTGTCATAGCTGAGATGTTTGAAAAGAACATGATTCTTCATGTATAACTGATTGAATTAGCTATTTGATATATCTGCTTAGTTGATTAACTTATAGCAGTAGATCTGGCATTGTGAAATGCATGCTCTGCCCAAGCATAGGTTATACTTTACGCTGTTATAGAGGAACATACACAGCTGATTGCTAGTATAACCTTGTATGTATTGACTTTATGTTACTGTGACTGCATATTGGCATATATATTTGGTATTTCTATATGATCATACTTGATATTAGTAGCACTACTTCACATTAAGTAAAGTCTCATGTTGCATTACATTGGTTTTCTTTTGCATATATGTGAACATGCTTCCGATATTCATGATTGAATTATATTTGTTCTATGAGAGAACTACATTTAGATATATGCATAGATCATGCACATATGGATTCATGTTGCCCTGAGTCTAAGCTTAAGAAGGAGTTTTATTATGGGCTTACTTACACTTGGTATAAACCTCTCCCTTCTACATGAGTAGGAACATTCCCTATTGGCATAGCTTATGATTGTAACATTCATAGCTGATTGGAATGTCTATTTAGCTTGGATGGTTAAGTATGAGGAATATACCTTACTCTATGACACGTGTTATACCTTACGCTGTTATGTATAGGGAACTTATACAGCTGATTAACTGTTTTACATTGATGCATGAGTGCATTAATTATTGGTTAATGAATGTAGAAACATACTTTACATTATGTTATGTATGGGAAACATACTTTATATTGCCTTGACACATTTCATTGGCGTATGTTCTATTGGCATATTTTATGGAAACATACATTATGACACTTCGAGATAATGTTGTGGTATGCATGGAGCATACTATATATGGATATATGTTATCCCTTGCATATGTTATGCTTTGTGTATTCATGGTTATTGAATCTTATGATCATATTGGTTAATCTTATACTTATGTGGTTTCATATGGATATACTTATGTTTTTGGCTAAGTTATTCTTATGTATTGAAGAATATCATTTGATGTTTTTCGAGTCAAAAGGACTCGTGGATCAGGGATCCATTGCCGAGTAATCGGTGAGACATCATGGATTTGATGTCAAAAGTCCATTACTCCCAATAATCGGTGAGACATCATGGATTTGATGTCAAAAGTCCATTACTCCCAATATTTGGTGAGACATCATAGATTTGATGTCAAAAGTCCATTACTCCAAGCAATTGGTGAGACATCATGGATTTGATGTCAAAAGACCATTGCTCCGAGCACTTGATGAATATCATGGACTTGATATTCGAGAGACCAATGCTCTAGATATCATAGAGTTGATATCCTTTTGAGTCTTGCAGACTCATGGATCAGGGATCCACAATTGAGTATTTGGTAACATCATGGACTTGATGATACCATGAATATCATAGAGTTAATATTCTAAATTCTTGAGTCATGGGATTCGTGGATCTGAGAAATCCAAATCTGGATAGTAAAACATCATGTACTTGATGTTGGTATGATGTCATGGATTTGACATCTTTTGAGTCTTGGTGACTCGTGGATTTAGTTATCCACAAATTGGATGGTATACATCATGGACTTGATGATACCTTGAATATCATGGACTTGATATTCAAAATAGTCAAGGTGACTAGTGGATTTAGGAAATTCACAAATTGATTGGATATTTGATATCACTCATATCATGAATTGATATTTCTGGGTCTAGGAGACTAGAGGATCTAGGAGATCCACAATTGAATGGTAAGCATCATATGATATGATGTTTCTCATATGAATATGAGATGTATTGTTTATGAAGAACAGTTGTGTTCTCATTATATCTTGTAGATAGAGATCTACTATCATAGATGAGAGATCTAAGGCATCTTTGGATTAGGAATCCATTTTTGTTATGTTTTGAGTCTCGGAGACTCGTGGATTTAGGAAATCCACATCCGGTTGGTAAACATTTTGTTACCATGATTTTCATATGGATATGAAATCTATGGTTGGAAATGATGTAAGAACATATGTGTTCTTCCTATCTTAGATATGAGATCTATGATCTTATTGGATATGGAATCCATGTTGATTATGTCTTTGGCATCTCTATCAAGGGTTGATAGAGGGAGATCATTGAGTTGATCTTTGCCTCAAGTCCAAGAGGGAGTGTTAAGATTATGGCCTTGACGGCAAATATCAAGTGCACCAAACAATTTATTTAATTGTTAAAGAGCCTAAATAACGATATATAAATAATGATATTAAATATGTATTATATTTAATATCTATTGTTTATAGAAATTCGATTTAGAATTGAATTGTTTGGTTGGGCCCTAGAGTCGGCCTTCTTGGAAGGATTATCCAAGTCAGCCCCTTTTGAGATATCTCCCTTAGGCTCATATAAAGGAGGTTGATTCTTGAGAGGAGAAACACAGAAGACATAACATGCTCTTCCTCTCCAAGAATCAGCTAATACTATCAAAACAGCTGCAAATTTCCTTGACAGTTCGGCTGTGCATTCTGAAGCAAAATATGTGATTAGAATTCAAAACAGTTCATCAATATAATGTAAGTTATCTAGTGCGAACTTTAGGGCAACAACATACAGCGAATTCCTGGCTTGTGTATTCCTGGAAGTGAGCATTGGAACCGTGATTAAGTGATATGTTTGGAGCAGCACTACGAATTCCAGATCTGCTCATTATCCTGTTACATAAGAGCAGATTATCTTAGTACGGATCATGAGAAGCCATCCTTGATACAAACATTGTGGAGCAAGGCTAGATGCAGATCAATATTATATCTTAGATATAATATACTGACAGATTATTGGAAGTCAACAAGAAGATGCAAATCTGAAGTCATTCCCTTCAAATCTGGGTACTATTTGTACTTATGTTTTATTATTTATCCTGTGGTAGTTTTGTTAGATTGTCGTAGTTTGATCATTCCTAGGTAGAATCTGAAATATAATAACATTCTACATGGAGATCTTCAAATTGGCAGGTACCTAAGTTGACTTCAAGTACTGGCTACCAACCCCAGATTGATGGACAGATAGAGATTGTGAATCAGTGGTTGGAGGGCTATTTGAGGAACAATGTAGCAACATAGCAAAAGGCATGGATCCATTGGCTACATCTTGATGAGCATCGCTACAACACTACTTACCATGTGTCGATAGGTATGTCACCTATCAAGGCACTTTATGGTTGTGAGGCTGCATCATTTGTTGATTTGGCATTGGGAGATAGTAGAGCACCCGGGGCCAAGGATTGGTTGCAAGAGAGCCTAGATATCCTTTGATCTCTCAAGGATAATCTATAACAGGCCCAGAATCAGTAGAAGATGTATGTCAATCAATGCAAAATTAAATAGAGTTTTGGGATTGGAGATCTAGTCTATCTCTAATTGTAGCCTTATAGATAGTCCTCCTTGAAGAGATGTGGGACCAAGAAGCTCAAGCTCCACTTCTATGGGCCTTATAAGGTGATATGGACGATAGGAGAAGTTGCTTATGAGTTGGAGCTTCTGAAGAGCAATCGGATTCACAATGTGTTTCGTGTCTCTTGCCTCAAGAAGGTAGTTGGACAATGTGCTACAATTTATAAGGAGCTTCCACCACTTGATGAGGAAGGTAAACTTGCATTGGAGCCTGAGGAGATCATCGATTTCAAAGAAAGGAGGTTGAGGACACACACAATCAAGGAATACCTTGTTTCTAGAAAAGAATTGCTAGTTGAGGATGCCACGTGGGAGAGCAAGCAAATTATGGAGCATCCTAATTGCTTGAGGGCAAGCTATAACAAGAAGGGAAGACTGTCATGTCCCCTCTTTAGGCTATACCTATTCTATTTTGCAAATAACTCTTATGGTCTATGATGGTCCCAACCGGTGCTGAGGGGAGGAGTGAATCAGCACCCACTAAAACTTAAAGTAACAAAATCTGATATAATCTAACTAAAACTGTAAGCGGAATAGATTATATCACAGAAATAGCTATCACACAATCAAGCAGTAAACAACACCAAATTTATCACGTAGAAACCCAAATTGGGAGAAAACCACGGTGTGAGGAAACCTCACAAATTTTGCACTCTTCTAAAGTGCGCCCTGTAAGGAGCCTTCCTTGTTAAAGGATTACAAACACACTGTTAGATGCGACCCGGTTAAGGGATTTAGGAAATAAGGCCTATTAGAACCTGTTGATGTTTGTAGCATCGGTCAGATAAATAATACCAATGATATGATTATTATGAGAAATGATATATATATATATATAGATTATAATTATTCTTATAATAACTAAATAATTAATTGATAAAATAAAATAAATAATAATGAATAGACATGTCCCATGAAGGGACATGTCTCTTAATGTGTTTTCCACAATATAAATGAGAGATCACTGCTCTTGGTAAACATATACCGAAGAGGCAATGTTAATACATTTGCAATGATCTTGATAAATCAACATGGTATCAAAGCCAAACTGCAAATGTAGAAATGCAAATAATATAAAATTGTGACAATAAACATAGAAGGAAGAAATCAAAAGATGTCTGGAATAATGAGAAATGAAAACGAACATCAATTGATATTACCATGAAACAAAAGACAGAGATTGATAGATATAATGTGTTCTATTACCTTCAACGTTAGAAGATATCACTGGTCCCAAAGGCTAACAGAGAAAGCCACGTTATGAAGTGGTACAACATTGATACAGTGATAAGCAGTTTGAAGGGAGTGCGTGAGCATGCAAATTTATTACGGTTATTCAGAATAGAAGTCAGTTCTATTCAGAATAATCAGTGTTAGTTACAAAAACAAATGCCACTGTAACACCAGTAATAAATATCAAGTTCTCTATTCAGAAAATTAATGGAGTATGGCATGTGGGACTACGAGGCAGAGCCGCCTTTCTTGTAAGACAAGGAAGAATAGTAGCATCTACATTTATCAGGAAACAAGTATAGCTATGTAATGATTCTTTATTTCTTATCTATCGACACTTATCAAAATAGGGATTTTGAAGGGTGTGGAGTATAAATTCCAAGGCGGTCTTTTGGAAAATAGTTGATATGGAAGGTAAACCCTCAACAATTTGTCTCATGTATTTTGGTCTCTCCAAGAACTTTTAAATGATACTATCGTGAGGATAGTTAATATGTTGAGAGGATCACAACATGCAAATGACAAGACAGAGGAACGGTAGCAGAATATAAGATTTTAGGCTTTCATCTTCAAACTTCTGCATCCGATTATTTGTCTCCAAAATGAAAACTTTTCAAGCACTTACATGTGTGCAAGAAATTCATTCCAACCACCACCATCTCACGTGGATTTGAAATCATCACGGGGAAGAAATATGAGTTGGAAATAAAGGAAAGACTGCCAACAGGTACAGCAAAGGCAAAAGTGGACCCGACTCGCAAGTATGATATATTCTATATATGTGATATGGTATGAAAAATATATGTAGAAAGTTACAAATGTATAATATGTTAATCTATTAAGAATGACATTATGTTCTTTAAGACATATAGAGTTATAGTAAATTACTATAACTTTCTAAATAAACAATTGTTTTCGATTACAATATTAATTCTAATGGAATGAAAGATTAAATAAAAGGATATTGATGTGCAAATAAGTATTCTTTATCTTTGAGTACTTTATTTATCTAATCAATAAGTATTCTTTATCTTTCTTATTCGTATTTCTATAACATACTATAAGAGCTATTTGCCTTGATCTTTTCCGAGGATGCTCTTATAGGAAAAGGAGGATTGATATCAGATTGAGAGGGAGTTTGCCACTTCATCAGAAGTAACATTGGATGAGGAGCTCTGAAGATTGACATTCAGAGGGAGTTCGAAAGTTCATATGTGTGTGACTATATGATTTCAATGGGCCTACCTCATGTGTACATCATTAGGAAGTGACGACTTCCAAATGATTATCACTTTTATTTGCAGAAGTTATTGGAAGGTGACAATCTTACAATAACTTAAATCATGATATACATTATTTATAATGTTTCAATAGATCATGATGAATTAATGTAACAACTAAGTGTTAGATGTCATTAAGTTGACGGTCTATGAGTTGTTTGCATAAATATATCTTGTAAAGCAACAGCTAAGTGTTAGATGTCAAATTGACGGTCTATAAGTTGCTTGTATAGATACATCTTGTAAAAGCAACAACTAAGTGTTAGATGTCATTAAATTGATGGTCTATAAGTTGTTTGCATAGATATATCTTATAAATCAACAACTAAGTGTTAGATGTCATTGACGGTCTATAAGTTGTTTGTATAGATATATGATAGGTATTTGGTGAATATCATGTGTTGATATTCTGCAGGCCAATACCTTATTGAGTATTTGGTGAATGTCATGTGTTGACATTCTGATAGGCCAATACTTAAGAAAACAAATGGATAGAATCGCCGATGGAGGCAATCCACCTGAGAACTTGTGGATAGAGTCGTTGATGGAGGCAATCCACATATTGAGACTATGTTTCTATTGATTACATCATGAGGATGATGCCTTTATTGCTTACATCATATGATTGATGTTGTCAAGTGTCTTAAGTGTTGACATTGGATTGATTTATCCTCCCTAGCTAAGAGGGAGTGTTGATGTTTGTAGCATCAGTCAAATATATATATATATATAGATTATAATTACTCTTATAATAACTAAATAATTAATTGATAAAATAAAATAAATAATAATGAATAGACATGTCTCATGAAGGGACATGTCTCTTAATGTGTTTTCCACAATATAAATGAGAGATCACTGCTCTTGGAAAACATATACCGAAGAGGCAATGTTAATACATTTGCAGCAATCTTGATAAATCAACAGAACCTGCCTCGTTAGAGGACTTAAAACATCAAAACAAATGTCACCCGGTTAAGGGATTTAATACAAGGGACCTGTTAATGTCCACCCAAAATATTGGGATTTTTCTATTGCAATTGTCAAAGAGCAATAGAGGGTTTGATCTTTTAGAAATGGTTTTGTTGAGCCTGATAAGATCGTTGTGCTTCTCAATTGATAATCATCACCAGTCACCGCAGGTATGTTCTCCTTGGCTGTTGTGCTTCCTTGCACACTCTTCTTTTCCCCTTTTCGTAGCTTCTTTCAGCTTACAGGTTCACTCTTTTTCTTTGGCAGAATGAAGGCAAACAATATTCTTCACAGGCTGAAGAATATATAGTCTTCTTTCGCTTTCCGCTTTTTACATGCACGACCTGTTTAAAGATCTCCTTCGGATCCATCACCCAATGGAGTCTCAGTTCACTGAGGAAACATCCGATGCATGCCATGTGCTTTTTCTACCTTATGAAGGAAATGACAGATGCATGCCAAAAGCTTTCCTTCACTAGAGAATTCTATATGTTTTAATGCCACAAACTTTGGCATTAAAACCTTCAATTGCACCCTGCACTGATCTTTTTGATAACACAAAGTCATCTGGATTTTGTGCAACAAATGTTTGCCCGCTGGGTAAACTTAGTATTGTACAGACATAGTAAAGGAAATATAATAAACACAGAATATGTCATAGAATAATAAATACTTTTATTAATCATTCCAGACTGGCAAGTACATTTACATCATAATGATCATACCATATTATCTCGTGTCCATCCTCCGAGAGGGTATATAAACTACCCGAAGGGCAATGACCGAAACATCGTGACGGAACTATCTAACCTCTCGGTCACTAATGACCGAGGCTAACATAATACTTTATTAATATAATACCTGTACATCCAAATATCCCGACAACATCATCCCCACCAAAAAACAAGTCGTCTCTAACGACTTACAACAAAAGGAAGATGAAATATACTACATAGAATAAGAAAATCACTGAAGAGAAGGGGCGGAGGGCGTCCCTAAAAAAGCTGAAGTGCCGCCCTCCCCATCAATGCTGCTTCGTAGTTCTCTTTCCATCACATCATATTCCTCCTGTGCCTACACCAAATTGGTCTCCAAAAAACACGTTTCAGCTATAGCCTCTGCTAACAAAATACTGTCTCCCTAGCCAATCTGACCTCAATAGCCACCCGCGCTGTGTATTTTGTTTTCGTACAATTTATGTCAACTATACGAAAATTTAATCATAATTTCGATTATATTAAATTTGGTTTTTAAACTCTAAGTATCTTTATTAAATAAATAAATTTATTTATTTATTTAAAGGTTTAAAGTTGTCTAATCTTTATTTTTAATTTTTTAATTTTATTTTGTTGTTGATTAGTCTTTAATAATATATTAATGGTATATTAAAAAAAACTCCTAAGTTACCTCTTGGTCAAACCTTTTAAAGGTCATTACACTTTATTCTACATACAATTATAAAGTGCGAAATACATTAAAAATAAAAACTCCCGCTAAATGCACTATATCGGACTTTTTGATTGACATTGCATTTTATATGCAATGACATTTAAAATGTTTTACACATTAAAATGTCCGTAATCGAAAAAAAGAGTCGGGGGTTTTCATCGATATTCTATTTTACATCAGTGTTATATGCAATGAAAACTCCGCATCAAGTCAATATGCCGAGCTTCACTTCCGTGGCGGATGTGGAGGAGAAAACGTGGAGTTTAGTTGCCAGAACACTGAACTTCCATTAATCGAAGTCCAAGTTCATGTTGAAGTGTTGTTAATTCTGCATTTGTATTCATCATGATGTTGAAGACGTTTTTCCAATGCCGGTTTGTGTTTTAACTCCTGCAAACACCTACAAATCGCGAATGAGCATCGTGGAGTCACGTTTTTTGTTTTTCTTCAAACTTTTGTTCTTCAAAACAAGTATATCTTCCATTTTAATGATATTTTTATGGGTCGTTTTTCTCAAAAATGGCTTATATCTGCACTTTTAATGGTCGTTTTTGTGGAAAACATGTTTTTCTTGTATATTCAAGGACGTTTTTAGTCAAAAACGTCATACATTTGCAATGTATTGTGTTTTTCTTGGTCGTTTTTAATAAAAACGTGACTATAGATGCTCTTTTTATTGTTATTTTTGACTTTTAAATGGTCGTTTTTGCCTTCCCATATGTTTTGGATGTATAATGCTGGATATTTTTTGAGTTAGATATCATTTTTCAGCTATATCCAGGGTTTTATGAATAAATTTTCTGTCAAAAACGGGATTTGTATTCATCTTTGGTTCTTTGGAAGCCATATTTGTGGGTTTCTCTTTTGTGAATTCCTTCCAGCCTGCATTCAGCATGGTGTTGAAGAATATTTCCAATGCATATGCCAGCATTTCCAAAATAATGTTGAAAGTTTGAAATCCTTCATTCATTTGCAGCCATACCCGAAAATTCCACATTTATATCAGTATCTTGAAAAAACTGAAATTCCGTTTCATTTCCATGAAATACAATATTTGAGAAACTTGCATATATATACCTTGCAAAAAATCAGTATACCTCATATTTATTATGCAGCGTTTCCCGAAGTTCAAAGTGTAATTCCTCCGAAAAGTTCCATTTTATGTTTGCTTTTCGGGATTTTTCAGACGCATTGCATGTCATTTTACATGTAATGCAATATGTAATCACCTCAAAAATCCCCGATTACATTTTTGCCCAAATCCATTATAATTCCAAAATCGGGATTTTTGAGACCCATTACATGTACTGTTACATGTAATCAAAAGTGAAACTACCCCGAAAATCTCCACCCTAAGTTTACCCAAATCGGAGATTTTTACACCAGCTGCATGTACTGTTACATGCAGTCAAATGCGCAATCGCATCTAAAATCTCCTACAATACCCAAGTTGAAAAAAGCAATTCCAAGTGCAAATCGGGGATTTTTGACCCAATTGCAAAACAAACTACATATGCAACTACACATGCAATCCTAAGTGCAGTTGGGTCCAAAAACCCCGATTTCATTTAAAGTCCTATGTTTTTCCCTTGTAGTAGGAACTTTTTGGTCCAACTACATAAAATATTACAAGTTGAACTACATGCAGTCAAATCTACAGTGCACCCCAAAATCCCCAAATTACATCCATGGATCACTAATGCAACATTTTTCAACCTTGATTGAAGCATAGCTTGCAGACATGAACCGCTGACATCTCAGTGCTACAAGTGTTCATCCAAAGTCAAAAGGGCCAACCATCACAGATGAGAAAAAAATGAAACTCAAGTTCCATAAATATTAGAATGCTTTCAAGACTGATTCCAGGCAGGTGGTACTAGGATCACTAAGACGGATCGTGAACAACTTTTCCACTTATGGGTGATAACGAAAATTGGTGATTTGTTGATACCACCAAATGCAGAGGTCAAAGTGTTATTTTTTGCAAATGTTCCCACTCATGTACAGATTTGAAGATTTCTCGCACTTGGTATTTTGGTGACAGGAAAACCTCTTTGATAGAGGTTAATGTAATAGGAGTCGTGTTTTGTCAGACACTTAGTTTATTTTTCATCATGCATTTTGACAAGTTACATGTAAAGCATAAAATTGCAATTACATATGTAATGAAACATGTAAAGTAGAAATGTGCAATTGCATATCTTGCTACATGTAATCACATTACAGAGGACTGTAATGTTGAATAAGTCAACCCTAGGTAGTTAGTTTTCCATATTTTTCTCATAGCCTCTCTCCTATAAATACAAGAGGGCTCATTGTAAATATTGATCTTTATGCATTGCAAGAAAACTCTGGAGAAATTGTGCAAGTTCAAACTTTGCTTTAATTTGTGCAAGTTCAAACTTTGCTTTAATTTGTGCAAGCTGATTTTTGAGTGAATAAAAAGCAAGTGTTTTTCAATCTTTGAGTTGAGGAGACTTGTGGAATTATTTGTGTTGTTATAAAGAGACCCTTAAATCTGATTTTGTGTAGACTTTGTGCTATAATTGTCAATTTGAGTTAGTTGAAAGTGAATGCATAGTCTTTGAGTTGTGGTTCATACCGATATTAAGAATAGAAAAGAAGTTTCATGTGTTCAAGTCTTTGTGCTTATCATATTGCTGCTTCATAGTTTAAAATCTCTTCAGGATAGTGTATAAGTCTGTGAGCTTATATATATTCCTTAGTTTATAGACAACTAGTACACTTAGCAATTAATCTTTCGGTTAATTTTGAGTTTATTGGTATTATTGCTCCAACTAGTACTTAGAGGTGAAATTGTAAAAGTTTTCAATGTGTAAAAGTGTATCTTTGTGAAAGTGAAATCCGTCTTGAAGAAAGAGGAAGTGATACATGAAACACCCAATTTAGATTAAATTTGAGTTTCTTGTTAAGTTTTAGTTGAATTAGTTGCAATAATAAGGGTGCCTCCCCTAAGTTGAGAGGAGAGATTATTTCTCACACACTGTGTCTAAATATCCCATTTTGCAAGTAGTGTGTCTACGACTACCTACAAAATATTTAGCCAACACGCTACCTTCGCCACTTCCAACTCCTGGGTACGCTAAGACAAGTGTCGCTCTACTACCTCCAACCGGGTGGTCAGCTCCTCCCAAGCTCTCTGTGCATCCACCAAGACAGTCTCACGTCCAGCCAACACCTACTCCGAGTGCCTCAAAGCGTAGTACCCCTCTTGAAAGGCTTGCTCCAGTGCTCTCTCCACTTCTGGCATGCAAACTGTCCACGCCTGCAGCAGCTCCGGGTCTCATCAACCAGTCACACTCCTCACTACCTGCTTATGTCCTTCCCTTCGGTACCATACGTTATTCATTGTGAACTGTTTTGATCTATCGTCGTTTTTTTTGTTTTTTTTTAGAACCTTTGCTGCCACTCCTTGCCGTCCGTATGAAACTGCTCTTCCTTCTAGCCATAGCGACTGTGCCTTCCTGATGTAGGTATTTGTTCTACTGTACTTCTCACCCGTTTTTGTTTCCATTGCCGTACAAAATGCATTCACAGTACCTTTGATATTGTTTCTTCTCACCATACAGTCTTCCTGATGTGCCGTACCACCTCTCTTTTGTACGGGTGATGCCTGTCTTGCCATACAGATCACTACAGAGACCTCATTGTCTTTGTCGTACATCGTACGGTGTGTCTAAATGCTATGTGACCGTACGGTCCAAGCCCTGTCGTGACTCCTGTGCACGGCCCCTCTTCTCCATACGGTGGTGTGCATGTCTTTATGAGCCGTACGGCCTCTAATTCTTTATGGTGGATACCTCTGTCGCCATACACTATTATTTCATCCTCCTTTTGCACCGTGGTCGTACGGTCCGTACGGATGTTCCTTCTGTTCAGTAATTGCTGTCAACGCATGAGCTTTATAAGTCCTATCGTACGGTCTCATTATTTCCTAACTTGTAGCACATGCGATATTTCCTCTTTACTTCTCGCCATACATAACTCCTTGCTAGTCCCTACCGTGGATGTACGGTCCGTACGGAAGTGCTACCTTGCTATGCAACCCGTCACCTTGTTTGTCTTACGGTGGTATGCAACCCATCACCTCGTTTGTCATACAGTGGTATGCAGGTTTTAATCGGCACCTTATTCCTTTTGCCGTACGGTCATGCCACCGTACGGTGTTTTCAATATCCTACGTTCTTTTTTGCCGTGCAGTCGTACGACCGTACGGTGCTCTTTTTTTCATCATTTTTTTTCTTTTATATATATATATATATATATATATATATATATATATATATATATATATATATATATATATTTTCTTTTTCTATTTCCACCGTACGGTCATGCATAGTCGTACGGGTATTTTTTCAATTTACTATCTGGATGCTTCTCTCATCACCCGTACGGACCGCTCTCAGGTCGCCTACTTGAGCGCTCGAGTCCCTTTCCATCCTCTCCTCTCGAGTGCTCTGTCCCTTCTCTCGGGTCCATCCTCTCCGAGTAAGGTTTCAATTTGGACCCGTTGATGGCCTCATGTATCTCCAGCCCGTCGTGAGTCCACAACTTGACAGCCCTATCATAGCCGACTTCCCGAAATTTTCCTATCTCATTCTTTAGAGTGTGCAGCCGTTCCCTCAAGCTTTCCTTGTCGCCGAGTCTGATTTCAATGGCAATCCAAAGGCTTGGAACCATAAATTCTACAGGGACCACGGTCTCCTTCCCGTACATAAGAAGGACAATAAAGATTTTGAAGGCTGCAGTCTTCCACACAGGATTCCAATCGTCGCGGACAGGAATAATCTTAGATTCCTCTTCCTTCTTATACCTCAGGGGGTTTTGCTCATCAAATTTATGCATCAGGACTTCGCTTACTTGCATCCCCTTCGTTGTATTCACCATACTCGAAGGGAAATGTTTCCGGCATCTCCTCAATACTTAATGCATTGCATGTTGGTCGGAAGAGTTCATAATCCTCTATTTGCCAGTGGAAGAGACCGTTCAGTGAATCTGCATCATCCTCTGCGTATTCTCCCAACCTTAGCATGCCTTCACTATTCGGTTTCATTCCAATCCTTCCTTCGTCTCGTGGGTCGTTTTCCCCTTCGGATTCTGACCCTGGGGAAGAGGCAAGTTCCTCACTCACCAACTGGGTCCGGAGATCAATGGTAAATTTCTTGCTTCCACTCTCCATCGAGAGTGTATTCCGTTTCCAGTTATGGTTTGCCTTTGCCGCCATTAGCCATCCTCTCCCCAGGATGCCATCATACCCCTTCTGCTTAAGTGGGATGACCACGAAGTCAAGTACAAATGGTTGTGCACCCACCGTAACTAGTTGTGCCATCAACGTTCCGAGGGGTTTAATCCCGTGCTGATCGACACCTAACAGATTGAATGTTGGTGGCCACAAGGTAGGCTTCCCTAATTTTTTCCATGTGTCCTTAGGTAGGACATTTACTCCGGACCCGCCATCTATTATGGTGTCCGTTAGGATAGTGCCGAGAATGCCCATCTCCACCATGGCTGGGTGTCTGTCATTATTGACGGCTAGCAGCATTGGATATGTTGCGGAGCCTTCGGGTACGGAAGTGTCTGTGTGCTTCGTGTTGGTTTGGCCAACGTGTGTGCCCAATAAGACTGTCCCCAAATGTGGGATGGTGTGTAGGAGGTCCTGGAGTTTCACAGGTACCTCCAGTTGGAGCATCTGCCGTACAATGTTTCGTTCCGTGTCTGTGCTGTAGAGTCTTGCTTCCAGCATCCTCTGTTTCTCCACTCAGGGATGGGGGTACCTGGCTTCCTTCGCTTGCCCTCGGGTAAGAGCCAATACCGCTTCTTTTATCCTTGCATTTCCTTCAATATCCAGCAGGTTGGTCCCTACGCCAGACTTAGGACAATTGGCATCTTCATGGTCACCAAGGCCGCACCACCGACACAGCTGCTGAGGGGCATCATTATTATTACACTCGCTTGCGTAATGACCCCATTGGTTGCATGCCCTACATTGGATCATTGGGCGTCCCTTCGCATCGTACTGGACCCTGTTACGGGTGGAATTATTATTGTTCCCTCGTCCGCCTCGTCGATTGCCTCGATAACCCCCTGAAGATGCATTATTGTTTGGTTGTGTCGTTCCTAATGGGGATGGTTGCTCTTGTGTAAAGAGCACTTGCCGGTGTCGTGTCTTTATGTTATATGGGCATTCCTTTGTGGAATGTCCCATAATCTGGCAGATGTCACAGAATGCCTTTTTGGGACAGGCACCCTTCGTGTGGCCACTTTCTTTACACTCCGTGCACCAGAGTTCGTCATCCTTACTCGTATTCCCCTTCATTGACTTAAATTCTTTTAGCATTCTCTCCATGTCTTTCTGGAGTGCCGTGACTTTCTTTTTCGGCTGGTCCTCACTGCTGCTATCTTCTTCAGAAGTGTTGTCATCTAATGACAAGGATTTGTTCTTCTTCTTTTTTGACGTTTTGTTCTCACTTTCCAGGTCCATGGCCCGATTATATGCATTGTCGTAGGATGTCGGAGGTACTATTTTCATCTTCCACCGTAACTTGGAGCTCAAGCCCTCAACAAACCATCTCTTCTTTAAGCCATCTGCCGGTTGGCTTTCCATCTTCCTGACTAGCTCCTTTAGTCGGCAGCCATAAGCTCATACGGTTTCCTTCTTACCTTGTTTCGTTCCGTAGATTTTCGAGACTATCTCATTGTCATCCTTGAGGAGCCGGAACTCCTTCTCGAATCCCTTCTTTAGTTTGTCCCACGTGGTTATCTTGGTTTTATCCAAATCTAAGTACCAATCAATGGCAACTCCTCTCAGTGTGGCGAGGAATTGCTTCATCCATTCGTCCAGGTCAGTAATCTTGTTCGCTGACCAGATGGTTTCGCACGTACGGCAATGTCGTGCTAGATCGTCCTTTCCGTCATCATGAAATTTGGGCAATTTCTCTTTGTGTGTCGCCATGGTTACTTGTCTAGATGCCGATTGTGTTTGCAGCACCGGTTTTGTTACAGGCTGGGATGGTACTACCGGCGTTGGTCCTCCGAAATTGTTCGGTATCGTACCGCTTGATGTCCCCGAACTACTGGAACTGTCCAAGCCTGGTGGGCTACTTTGATCCCCGTGCCCCTCTGTCACTTCGACACTCTCGACAGCAGCGGTTTCTTGAGCCTCCCTCCGTGCGGCTTCCTCTTCTTCCTTCCTTCGGGCTTCTCTTGCTTCCGTCCGTGGGGTTAAGGTTAAGGACCCAAACAAGCTCCTTGTTTCCTCCAGGCGGTCCTCGTCACTTCTTTCGGCCTCCCGGTTAGATTCCTCCAAATGCTCGCCTTCACTTACTCCCTTCGATAGTCCTTCGACGCGTCTTCTGAATCTCTCCCTTCGCTCAGCTTGTTGCTGTGCGAGTATGGCTTGTCTGGCAGCTTGTTCCTCCTCGAGTTCCTTCCTTAAATTTTAATTTTTTTTCAATTGATTAGGCATAAAGTCTATGTCATGATTTCGTCCTCATTCGTCCTCACATTGATATTCTCCTCCAATGGTATTCCCATCCGTCCACTCATTCCATCACTTGCCAGATTCGTTTGGCAACGGCGCCAGCTGTTTGCCCGCTGGGTAAACTTAGTATTGTACAGACATAGTAAAGGAAATATAATAAACACAGAATATATCATAGAATAATAAATACTTTCATTAATCATTCCAAACTGGCAAGTACATTTACATCATAATGATCATACCATATTATCTCGTGTCCATCCTCCGAGAGGGTGTATAAACTACCCGAAGGGCCACGACCGAAACGTCGTGACGGAACTGTCTAACCTCTCAGTCACTAACGACCGAGGCTAACATAATACTTTATTAATATAATACCCGTACATCCAAATATCCCGACAACAACAAATCCCGGTCAAAGAGTTACACAAGTGTTTGTCGACTATGACTTTCCCCGGTTCATCAGTCTTGATGATATCTTTGTTGATCGGTTTATGACCTTAGGTTGTGCACAGGTAAAAACCTTCACCTGTCACCTTAGTTGCCGATTCGGGTTCGGGGACGGATTCGGGTTCGCGAATCTGGTTCGTGGATTCATGAAAAAAATAATTTCCCGTTTTGGATTCATGAGGATTCGTGAGTATATATATACATATATAAAAATATATATATATGCATTATATATCCAAAAATATAAGAGAAATATACATAATTCTAAAACTAAATCATTTCATACTATGAATCTATGATGCTTGATCATTAAAATTTCAAATAGCATACTTGATCATTGATCTATGATTCTATGTTGACGATTCTAAAGAAAATCAGCACATTGAATTAGTATTATTGAATTACAAAATGACAATTCAAAATATTGTTCATTAAAGTTTGAGACATGATTCAATGTTCAATGGTTCATCAATCAAATGTATTATCAAAAAAATTTGGATCAATGGGGTCTCCAGTAGCTGCAAGTGTTTGATCAAAATCATCATTAATGGAACCCAAATAGGTTCCACTAGCACTAGAGGGTACTGTCTCATCATCATCATCCTCCACATTAGCCAAAGTGGCTCTAGCAAGATCCCGAATGGTCATATCTAGGTCAGTAGACTCGGGTGCTACATCCCAAAGCTTCTCTGGCCCCTTCTTGTACTTTGGATCCTTCCGTGACAAGAGACGCAAGTTGTTGTGAACATACACCAAATCTTCTGCTTTTTTTGCAGCCAACTAGTTACGCTTGACTGAGTGGATAAAGGAGTAAGTACTCCAATTCCGCTCAGCAGCAGAAGAGCTCACAACCTAGAGAGAATCAGAAAACCAACAAAATTTAAAAAATACAAGATAAATTCAAGAGCATTAAGTATTAAATTCTACAATGCAAGTGACAAAACAAAAAGAAAAAAAAAGTTAAAACTTAAAAACTTACTTGTGATAGAACCTTAATCGCAAGAGGTTGGAGGTATAGATAATCTTGCCCATGAAGATACCACCATGTAATAGCATCCATTTTTCTTTGGTCATTGATAGCAGTAGGGTGGAGATCTCTTCCTGAGATAAATGATCCAAATTCTCTCCTAACACTTACCCCAATATCTGGATCGCAAAAGATTTTATCAAATGCCTTCTTATACCCACTGGCAACCTCAGCATCTCTATATGGTGCCACTCTACCTGGAATACCAGGTACTTGTGCGCTATAGTACCTGGGAGAAAGAGCATATGCTAGGAGGTGCAAAGGTGTGGTCATCTTGTTCCAACAATGAAGAACCATTGCTTCCACCTTTTTGTATAAGGTGTCCTCGGGATCATTCTCTCTCCTATGTATGACCTAGGATATCAAATGATGTTCATGTAAGTTATCATTATGTCAATTTTGAATTTAAATAACTCTCAATAAACAAAGATAAAGGAATGTATTAAATTTATAACTTACCATTTTTATCTTCTCCAACATTGTGTCCATGCTATCATATATATCCCCCAAGCATGGTAAATCAGTGTTGGCAAATCGAAGCATAGACATGATGGGATCAATGAATTCCAACACATACTCCACACGAGTCCACCAATCATCATCTAATATCAATGCCTTCACCTTTTGGGCCCTCACTGTACTGGACTGCTTCCAGATGCTCCATTGGTTACTAATAAGGCCTCCTTCACCTTGACAAGCCGTCTCAACACAATTGTGTGAGAGGTAAACCGGGTTTCAGCCACCTAAAACATGTTAGTAGAAAGTTAAAACATGACATAAAAATTATAAAATGATAAATGAAACTAAATAAATTATAAATTAAATTTTAAAATTTACCTTCAACAATTTCAATTTTGAGTAAGTTCTGAAAATTGCTTGTGACATATGGTGATTTGTCACAAACATTTGAATCTCCTCACCCTCCTCATACACTTGTTTCACCCAATCTATTTTGGTGCCAATTGCCTTCATCACTAGATTGAGAGAATGGATGGTGCATAGTGTCCAAAAGATGTGATCATATCTAGCCTCTATCAAAGCACCTGCAGCCTTGCAAACTTTTGCATTGTCCGTAATTACTTGAACAACATTGTGATGACCCACGGACTCTATGGATTCAATGAGAATCTGGACAATGAACTCTACATTTTTTACTTCACCTTCATAGTCAACCGCCTTCAAAAACATTGACCCCTTGGGGAATATAGCAATTACATTAATTAAAGGATGGTTTTTGCAATCTTTCCATCCATCTGAAACAATAGACACACCTGTTTGAACCCAAGAATCTCTTATTGGTTGTAGTAGGTTCTCTACATTTTTTCTCTCACTTTGTAATATGGTGGTGCACAACACTTCATATCTAGGGCCACGGTAACCAAAAGGTGCTTCATTTATTCCTTCACACATCTCCCTAAAATAAGGTGATCTCACAAAGTTGAATGGAACACCATTTGCAAAGAGGCAACATCCAACTTTGAGATCAGCAATATCTCTTAACTCATTTTGAAATGCCCTATCTAATGGGCCTCTCTTGTGGGGGGTGTTGTGTGGTTGTTCTACATCTTCATCCCTAGAAGGCATAGGCAAGAATGGATGTGATCTAGAGCTTATTTGAGTGGGTGGCTGCATTGTTTTCTGTTTACTGGTATAAAAAACTTGTTTCCCTTTTGCACATATTCTGTCAGCTTCTTCTTGTTCTTTTATCAAAGTTGCTATTTGTGCAGCAGGGAATCCCTTCTTATCTTCCTCCTCACACATGTTAATCCATTGACCCCCAGGGCCTAAAAGATGAAATTTTACCCAGGAGTAGGAGCTTTTATATTGTGTTTTGCAAAAATTACATTTCCATACATACCCCCCACCTCCAACACATTGAGAAATTCTTGTGGTGTGTCTCCATAAAGGAGACCCTTTATCAATTTTAAATCTTTGAGATCCCTCCCCACCCACTGAGCCTTGACCACTCATTCTTGCAATCTATAACAAAAATGAAAAAAGAAAACTTCAAAACTTATCAAAAAAATTAGAGAATATGGTTCAAATGCATACCTTAATCACTCAAATAGACTGAATAGTGGTTCTTGGAAGGTGTTTGCCACTCCACAATAGAGCTCCTTCGAATACAATCACCTCACTTCAAGCTTGCATGAATGAGAGAGAATAATAGAGAGCACAATGAGAAATAAAATGTGTTTGGAGACTCATAAAAGGGGTCGTTTTAGGGTTAGAAGCAAAAAAAAGAATATAAAACTTTGTTTTAAAAGTCATTGTTTGACTTTTTTGCCTCTTACACCCGCGGGTCCTTAAGGATTCGCGCGAGATCCTCTTGGATCCGCCTGGATCCTCTCGGGTCCTTGACAGATCCGGGCAGGGTCCTTGCAAAAGCCTGTGGATCCGTCCGGATCCACGAGCCGCAAATCCGAACGGATCCACAGGCTTTTGCAAGGACCCTGCTCGGATCCATCATGGATCCGATGCGAATCCGGACCCGGATCCGGGCCTGTACAGGCGAATCCGGCAACTAAGCCTGTCACCATTTCTTTCTCTGTCTGTACCAGTCGGATCCTCGGTTCCAGTTATACACTTTATCGGTCATAGTACTGAAACCTTGATTACCGGTTTTGCCTTCCTTGGTTACCGGTTGCTCTGATGATCAATTAGAGCTTTAACAGTAACTTGGACAGTGCCTCTTCTTGCTCTGTAAAGAGCCCAACTGGCTCTCAATAACAATCTGGCTTTTATAATTAATTTGCTATTGTTTTTTGTGTGTTTTCCATACATAACTGAATTTACATAAACTTTCCAAATGTCAAATGTCAATAACATCAACAATTTAATTCCAAGTGCACTTTGATTGCACTATAAAATCAGAATTAACTCAAATTGTTATTAAATAATTATAGCAATGACAGTGAATAAACTCAAGGCACCTTGATTGCAAACAACGTGACTGCTGTAGGAGAGATTCAACCTTCAAAATTCCTAACACAGCCCCAGCAGTCTCTACAATCCAAAACGCAGCTCCAACAGCAATATAATATCCAAACGCAGTCTTAAGACCAGTCACGCAGCCCATATAAGAAGTAACGCAGCCCCTTTGATAAGTCATGCAGCCAAAAAAGAAATGCAGCTGCCTTCCAATACAAAACGCAGTCAAAACAAAAGTTGTACTTGTTGTCAAATCGCAGCACTCTAATTATCAATTCGGCAGCCTTGGTAGATAATGCAACCTCCAAGGAAATAAATAACCTGTATGAATTTCAAATTCAATCAATGAAAAAAACTTCAGCTCTGCTATACTTGTTCAAATCTCCACAACTTGGTATACCTCAGCACCAAGTTCAACATCTACAAATTCAGAATAATTTTTCCAGAATTCAGAAGCAAATTCAGCATCAATCAATGATGGTTCAAATTGCTCAAGGAGAGGAATCAATACTCAAACCCTAGCCTTTCTTCTCCACTTCTCAAAACACAATTTTTAATCCAAATGATCAATAGAATAGTTGAGAATGAGCTCTCAAGTCCCTTTTTATTCTTTCTTGTGAGAGCTCAAACACAATTCTTACCAATGTGGGATAAAAGATATACTTTTTCCTTTTAATAATTCATTTACTCCAATACTCTAAATAAATACCTTGGCTTAGGCTTCCATGAATTAATTAAATAAATGGCCCCTTCCCATGATGACTCAACCCTCAACTTAAGTGAAATTATAAAGTTAAATTATAACTTTAAAATAAGCCATTTAATGATTTAATAATAATTTGGCCACAAAAATAATAATAACTCCCAAAATACTTATCTTTTTAATATGTCGTCTGAAACAGGAGTCACACCTATTATTTCCCCATGTGACCAAATGCACTTTCCAAAAATAGAAAGGGTCCTTCTCGAACAACATCAGGCTTACTATAAATAGTAAACGTGGAAAAAACTATAGCAAATGAAGTCCAAATGACGCCAAACCAAAGGATACTGAATCCTGAAGTAGATGCCCACTGAAAGAGACCCTTTGTCCATCCTCATTTGCCTACGAGGGTCACATGATAGGCTAATCCCAAGAGCTTGAAAAACGGGGACATTACAGTCCTCCCTTCCCAAGATTGCTTGTCCTCAAGCAATCAGGAAAAACAAGCGACATTACAGTCCACCCGGATCCCAAGGATGGTCATGAGTAATGTCCCGAACCTCACCATACTCCTGTGAAGAAATCATCAGCATCAACAATATGAACATCAGCAACTGAGAAACTGCACTCAACACCCAAACAACTGACATCACTGACAACATCATCTGAAGACCAACTATAGGTGCCGATGGAGGAAACAACTCAGCGGAACTCAACCCAACTGAAACAACAATTTTGTCAATACTTGAGTCCCTATCTAACTAACACTCACACCCAACTACACTGTGGATATGATAACAACCCTAGGTACCTAAGTCACTACCACCAAATCCAACCTCTGATAAACTATCCTAGGTGTGTCGATACTGCAAGTAGTCTAACTTCTAACTGCCAATTCCATCTGCAAAAGATGGTGCTAATCCATCCCATAATGGATGGTAAGAAACTAGAGCTAGTCTACACCTACGTGAGACCAAATCCTTTACCCATGGGTCAAAAGAAAAATGATGAGCATACCCCACCGTATAATGCCGGTAGAAAGCCCCAATCTCCGTCAATGGCTCATCATTACCAAACTGGGAATCATGAGATGGCTCCAATTTTTGAATCCGCATAACTGCGGGCTGGGAAGGATCTTGACCAACCCTCTCAGCAAACCCAACCTCGAAATCCCTATGGGGAAGCATAGTAGATAGGGTCTCTACAATCTTTCCTACCAACCTCCGAATAGCACAAGAGCCTCGGATAAGAGTACCCTCAGACACTTTGTATGAATCCTCTCGCACATCTGCACTCTCAAGTAAATACTCCATGAATGACTCGGTGCAGTAAAAATTATACATGGAAGCATCAACTTGCTCCCCCGCAACCCACAGCTAATCCCTCTGAAAATGTGGCACTGCCAACTGTCCCATGCTATCAGCTATATGAAATGAAGAAATAGATTCACTTCCAACAAAAGGAAGCAAATCAACATGAGAGCTTGATTCCACTGATACTCTTACTTCATCCGTACCTACTGCACCCATATCCTGAACAGATGTGTCTGCCACATCATCATGTCGCTCATCCCCAATCGTCGAAGCCAACTCACCACCAACCACCTCAATATGCAACTGAACTGGGTCTGGGGCTGGTGTGGACCGAATATGCTCCAACTCCACGGTCACCTCCTCTAACTGAAACTATGACTCCTGAAGAGCCCGCTGAGTGCCCTCTAAAGCCTCAGAAGTCTGTGTGAGCTCCTGAGTAAGCTCACTCACCTCCTCCTCTCTGTCCATCAATGCCTCATATGTTGTACTCTCCCACTCAACTATGTGATCTTGGTCGGCTACCATCTGTAAATAA
The DNA here is from genome assembly GCA_027943335.1 of Chamaecyparis obtusa. NCBI lineage: Eukaryota > Viridiplantae > Streptophyta > Pinopsida > Cupressales > Cupressaceae > Chamaecyparis > Chamaecyparis obtusa. The sequence goes on from BSBK01006997.1 coordinate 652,119, forward strand.
TCCTGTCTCAAAATCCTGACAGCCTCACGCAAAGAATAGATCTTTGTCAAGGAAAGGTAACCACCACTGTGTTCATCTATCATAGGAGCACCCCAATCATAAACGGCCAACAGCTGACGAGCGGCATCAAAATGCTCAAGAGTAGAAGTAATATCTCTCTCACCAACTCGCAACTAGCTAGTCACATGATGACTCTGCACAAGGGGCCTCCTATGTACAACCTCAACTGCACTATCCATACTATGGAAGGAAGTTGCATCCAACAAACTCCCCTCAAGATCACCATATCTCTGTGAACTTTCATCCGAGTACACGTCCACAAACTAAGTACAGACATCGGACTCGTCCTCATCTATCCCCAAGGAAGCTATTGCTAAATCTGTCTCATCACAATCCTCAACTGCCTTGTCCTCTGCAACCACATGACAATCTAGATCCCGGGATCCATCCTCACTCACTAACAACTCAGAGTCCTCCGCCAGGGTCTGATAAATCAAGCATGACTCGCTGCAGGAAGAATCATCCTCATGAGTCACCGAAGAAGTAACCCCATTTCTAGAAATGGAAGCCTTGGCTGTAACAAACTCCTGCCACTCATATGCTTCTACATCCTCATCCGTGAGTCCCTGTAACAAAGAATCCTGGGACCCACCACCACCATATGACAACGCTGAGTCCACACCCAAAGTCTGATATAAAAAACCAGAAACACTGCAGCACCCATCATCCTCACTCTCAACATCAGAAATATATGTGATGCTAGTGTCCACATCGTCAATCATCTACACTGTGGCATGAATCTATGTCACCCAACTCAACTGCAACACTCCCATCATGAGTGTCATCACTAGATAGCTCCATGCTCACATCCCCATTACAGGAAAAGACCACCGTCTCCTGCACTAATTCCACACTGCGACTGCTATCATAAACCTCAGAACTATTAGAACTCATACACTCCTCGCAGTCATCACCCAACATCTCACAAGGGGTGTCATCCCCAATGCGGCTCACAGCATCCTCAAAAGTATCATCAGATGTGTCTATACTAACTGCATCCACATCTCCTGCTAAAATCTCAACTGCTGACACCTGACTCTGCACACATGACTCAACATCAAGCCGTGCACCAATAATGTTGGAGCGTGAACCGTCATCCACTGACTCCACTATAACACCCAAATCACCAACATCACAGCTAGGAGACTCCATACATGCATCGGTCCCATATGAGGAAGCAGCTGCCTCCTACACTCAAGCAACACTACTATAGCTAACATAAAAATCTCCAATAACAACTCCCTCCACGGAAGAGTCTAAACACTCAGTGATAACTACAGCATCAACTGCCTCTGTAAAATCCATAGCGACTACTCTGGGAGCCTCAACCTGTTGATGCTCAGCGCTACTGTCAACCAATGGTACTGAAACATCCACATGTTCCTATGAAATAAATCCATCATCAACATTGCAGATAGGACTAGCATGTGTCGTACTAAATATGGGTACATCTGCATCAAGGGCACCTATCGAGGAAAACTCAAGCTTTCTTGATGCAGGGGCATCCAAGGTTAAGGCAGGGGCATTCTTTGTCCTCAGTGAAACTACATGGAGTGTTGGTATTTTGGCCAGTGTTACTCGATTTCAGCCTTGACCAACGGTCTCGGTCATTGAAGGAAGCTCGGTCACTGAAGGAACTCGGTAGTCTCTGGCACTTAGTGAAAGTGTTACCGACTGGAGTTCACTGTCATTGAAGGAAGCTCGGTGAATTCACTGTCGCTCGGTAATTCTGACTTACCGACTGGAGTTCTGTGTGATTTGTTGAGCCGACTTGGTGAATTTATTGTTGGTAGCCATTGTTATGGGCCGACATGCTGAATTAAATGTTTGTATACATTTGTAAGCCGACTTGTATGGCATTTAATTATCTGTTTTGAGGAGTAAAGGGTTTCATCCAACCGACTTGTGGCTGATGATTAGTATTTAAGGAGGGCTTGGGTAGATGTTTAGGAGAACAACGACTTAGCAGATCTGAAGCTTGAGAGCTGAAGTTGGAAAGGTTGTGGAAAAGTTCTTGATGATCTTGCAAATCAGATTGTAATCTGATAATTGTTTGTAGCAGAGCTAGGGGTTGCATACTTGGAGACAAGGAGATTGCTTGGAGGCTTGTAAGCTCAAGTTTAGATCTGCCTTAGGGTTTCCATCAGCTTCTAATTGTCTTCAGAGCTAAACTAGCTGAGTTTGTATTGGATCTGGTAGTGGATCTTGCAAAATTGTTTTCTGATTGTAATTGGCCCTAACCCGGAAGGTCTTACAGCCAGGCATGTTAATGAAAATCAGTGTTAAACAATTACTTTGTGTTGCATTGTTGAGTATTCCTCGGTTCTGATTATACACTTTATCGGTCATAGTACTGAAACCTTGATTACCGGTTTCACCTTCCTTGGTTACTGGTTGCTCTAATGATCAGTTAGAGCTTTAACAGTAACCTAGATAGTGCCTCTTCTTGCTCACTACATGTCACCAGTCTCCAAACCAGTCTCTCCTTGCGCTCATTATTGTCAATTGTACCTATCCTTGGTTCCTGACTGAACACTGTAGGCATCCCTAGTCATAAATGACAACACCTCTTTGCCAATCAATGACAATACCTCTTTGTCATGTACCAGTTACATCCTTACCGGCTAATGCCAACAGTCTACCAAGAGTTAAATGTCACACAAGGGGGCCCAATCAAGGGGGTGCACTAGTGTGCCACCTTGCCTTGGTTAGGACCAATCTTTATATTTTGAATTTGGGTGCCCACTTTTATGACCGCCACCTTTGCGATTTAGGACTTAGCCTTGCATATTTAAGTAAGTCATTTGATGTTCATTGGCATTAATCACAGCATATCACTTGTTGTGTCTACAATTCTGATTGAAGAATTAAGCATTGGAGATAAGTTCCAAAGGTGAGAGATCCTCCCTAGTCAGCTAGTTTCTCCAATAAGGTGAAATTGCTTTGTGACCTTATTGGAAAAATCAGACTTATCATCTTTTGCAAATCATTCTCAAAGATCCAGTTCATTGGCAAATCTAGGCATCAGATCACAGCAATTCAACATATATCTTTGGTGTCATATTTGTGTCTATGCACAGTGACATAAATATCCTCATTGCAGATCTCCATACCGATCAGCGACTACCATTATCCCTACACACACATGGTGATATACATCTTGTGTATAGTATCATATGTGCATCAGTCCTTGCCGAGTTGACACAAGCGATACCATAGAGGCTGTAACATCAATCACTCATTGCAATACTTGGTGGCAATGCCAATACCATGGCATATCACCATCCATATCAGACGTTAATCCCTCATTCCATCATTGTCGATTGATCATGGGAGTTCAATATATCATTGCACATATCTTTTGCAGAGCAATATCAAATACACAGCATGGAGGATTCAATCAACACCCATGCCATCATTACTCATTGCCCATAGAGGTTTCATTCCAAATATGAGATTCATTTGAGATCACAATCTGTCATACACAGAGGCGTCAAAATCATCCATCGACATTGTTGTTACCTTACCAATCGCATAACATATATCACTGCTACATCATTGACCTATCAGGAGTCATGGACATCCATCGACATCACTATTACCATCCATCGTCTACAGACATATTGCATATCAATCATATATTATCGCTACATCAGAAATATATTGATTCCAGGAACTGTGCACATAATCGAAGGACGCTATATTTACTATGATCTTCATTCCATTTGATATAGTGCAGATCACCAACCACTGAGACTCGTCGTCATATTCAGACTGCATCAAGATCTCAGTCATACACGCTGTTACCAAGAGTTCAGGCTATCACAATCACATATCTACTCCGGATTGGCATTGGTTTAGACTTAGAGTATATCGCAGCATCCATGACTTACAACACAGATGCATATCATTAGGAGAGACTCGTCATAATCCTGACACTGATTATATTGATTGTAACAGCATATTAATGAGGATAGAGCTACATTAGCTCAAACCAACCCTATTGGATGGTGGATGTGGAATGGCAAGGATGCACCAAAGTTGAGGATACTTGCCACTTGCTTGTTTTCACAAATTGTCAGTTCTTTTGCTGCATAGAGGAATCAGTCCGTGTATAGCTTCATTCAACCAATCAATCAAGAGGAACAACATAACCTTCAGACAATCAAAGAAGTTCATGTCTATACGTAGTGCCTTGCAACTGCAGGATCAACATAAATTGAGTATCAGCAGACTCTATCCTCACATTGGAATATTGATCTCAAAGATGTTAACAAGCAAGCACAAGAGGGATTGGTTGGGGTTCCATTGCATGAGGCAGCCCCTCATAGTAGCTGTGACTCAAACTTGGACTCCGATTTTGATGCAAACCTACAAAAGGCAAATGTCAATTAGGGATAGGTATATATTTTCTGTCAACTGTAGTTAAAACTTGCAGCCTTTAGGTATTTTGTTGTAATTTGCATATAACATATATGCACATTGATAGTGAAAGCCTTTATATTTCATTAATCTGTTTGTTGATTCTAATGTGAAATCTTGATTCAACTCTAATATTTTGTATTAAGGTTCTATTATATCGATGATGAATGCTTTGTGCATGCTATTGTGTGAATATTTGAGATTTCTTTATATTTTACAATTTTCATTATTTGTTTAATAGTCGTCCTTTGTTGTCCCCTAAAAAATGGCAAAAAAAAAAAACTTCCCCTTGTTCCATGTCGTCCCCATTCTGGAAACTTGGGGGAGCATAGTTATTTTTGGAAAACACTGTAAAAAAAAGTTGAGCAAAAAGTTGCAGTTTAGCTCAGTTTATCACCCTCAAACAGATGGACAAAATGAAATTGTGAGCAACTTATTAGGAAATTTATTAAGGTGTCTAGCAGGAGATAAACTAAAGCAGTGGAATCTAGGGTTGCCTAAAGATGAAATGTCTACAATAATTATGTGAGCAAAAGGGGTAAGTGATGCTCCTCTTCATATTGTGTATAGAAAGAGCCTAAGCGAGTTCAGATCTTGTTATTTGCTATCTGTAGAAAGAAAGAGTGATGATGTGGAGATCTTTGCTGAACAATGACAACAACTTCATTGGACAGTTGAAGAACGATTTAAAAGGGGTAGCCAAAATGTATAATGGATGCACGTGCTAGAAGGAGGTTCAGACATTCAAAGAAGAGGATTGGGTTATGGTGCATATAAGGAAAGTACAATTTTACTAAGGGGCATACGAAAATTGAAATATAAAAAGATTGGACCTTGTGGGATTTCCAAAAAAATCAATGTTGTATCCATAGAAAATTGAATTACCTTATGCTCTAGGCATTTCACCAAACTTCAATATTTGTGATTTATTCCTATTGCGAAAATGACAGGGTATACGAAGAAGAAGATGAAGCAATTGAATGGCAGCAGGAGAAGCACACCCATCGAAATTGTGAAAGCCTTAAACATAAAGTCCTTTGCCTTGAAAAAGCCTTTTCTCAGAGAACATTTGATTAAATGGAAAAAAACATTTGAAGAAGGACGTGCATGAATCAAAGAGCGTGAATATCAAAAAAATATTGACCTAAACAATCGCACACAATTTTTCCAGCCTGGGAAGGATGATGCTGGGGTGTACGACCTTTGATAATAAATTAAGAAAATAATGGAAGGCCTGAGCAGAATTTTTTTGTTTCAGGATGTCTCTGAATAGAAAGGCAGATAGAATTTTAAGGCGGACTTTGACCAAGGTTCCCAAATCTGAGATATCTTTATTAGTGTCCACATAATGACTGTATATGATATGATAAGAAAGTACATGTGGGCGATATGGGTTTTTTACATCTGTGTTAATGAATTAATGAGGAGGCTTAGGAGCAGTAGGAGGTAGAAAAAAGACAAATATTATTTGTTAGGAAGGTTGGGGGATATGGTAAGAAGAGTATTATGTCTGTTTTTGTTTTTGTAAAATTTGTATAAAAGAAAAATATGCAATGAAGTTTCCAACAGGAACCTCGCCGTTCAAGATAATATTTTGATTGCTTAGTGGGTTTTCCCTCAATTTGGTTCCTCTCTAATTCTATTTGATTTCAGCATTTTCTTTTAATTTTTGGAAGTGCTAGGTATGTATGCAGAATATAAAGGTTTAAAAAATCGTCACAGGGCCAATAAAAATCCAAATCCTTGCAATGGACCGCCAATAATGCATCTCTGTCAGTAATATATTCCAAACTATGGTAGATCGAGGGTAGTTTGAACCACATTTAAGTAATTGGTGTCCAAACCATTCTGATGAATGCTGGCAACACCCTATTCGTTCAGGAAAATATTGAACAGTTTAAGTAATGAAGACGCACGGTTTTGGGGCCTCCCATGATGAATCAATGGGCTGGTTCAAAGCAGATTTTGATTTTCATATATTTTAAGTTTTATCTTACAGTCTTTACTTCGACAAATTTAACTGGAAAAAGATTTACGATGCAAAATTTCTACTCAAATATGTTGGAAAAAAATGCTACTAAAAACAATTCCGAGTTTTTGGCGGAGTCTTGAACCCAGACCAAGTCAAAAAAACAGCTCACCTAAGTACTAATCAAGAACGATTCAATAATACAATCACATTAAAATATTTATTAAGCAAAAATTACCCCGCTGGCAATAATGACTCCAGCCACAACAGGCACAAGCGTGGCATAAGTAACCCACGCCTCTCGTTTAAACGATATCAAATAAGCAAAAAGCGCTGTAAAAAACGGTGTGGTTGCTCCCACGGCCTGATTGAACGAAACCGGCAAATACCTCAGCGAAATATTCCCGCCCACCACAGAAACCGAAAAAATCACACTCAGCACCGCAATTTTCACAAACTGAAGCTGCGATTGAATTGTCTGCATCGGCGCCATCTTTAACCACGCAATTCCAATATAACTCAGCAACGAACAGGCCGTCATGTGACACATTGTCAAAAATATAGGGTATTTGAAGCCATAGTTGCTCAGAAGATATTTATTTAGGAGTAAAACCCCTATGTTGGAAGAATACCAGAATATTACTAATGCTATGGTAAAAATTGTGTCTTTTGTGAATTTAAGTTTAGATTCCATTGTGAAATTCTCAAAAGTAGCTTCACTAGAGAGTCCGCCGAGTGGTTGCAAATTCAATTGCAAATGTAACATGCACAGAGTCGAACCTTGGACCTCCTCGGGTACGTTGTCCAGGTTGCACTAACGTAACGTTCATCAGATCGGCTAGATTTAGACATATTTTCGAAGAGTACTGCATAATGTCTGTACGGATTGAACAGGAGAGAGGTGAAATTGATGATCTTTTTTCGGTGGATTTGCAAGCCCATTTTCCTGTGTTTACGTTGAATTTGCTAAGTTAATTGTGATCTTCTTTTCGAAATGGTTTTGTTACGTTGGGAGGAAGAGTACAGAAGAATCTCACAAAATGAATTTTAAAAAACCGTCTGGTGGCAATTAGAGACTAAAAACAATTTGAATTCTTCAAAACTTAACAATTCAATAGAATGTTGTATTTCCTAAAATTTGTCAAGAAACACAGGCCCAACGGTCAGTAAAGCATCAAATAAGAAAACTTCCCCTTCTCAAATCTTTTGCCACAACCTTAAATTTCAAAATTTAATCTAGTAATTTACTGTTTATTCTTTATTTTTACACTAGGTATTCTTCATTAAGAAATTGTGAAATGTGATTCAAAATATTTATGTAAAAAAATTATAAAGTTAAATTTAAAAATATAATCTTTTAAAAAATTATATAGTTAAATGTAATAGTTGAGTTTTTGAAAAGTGTATTTCTATTACTTTTTTCATTTATTTTGGATTTATTTTTATTATTTATTTTATATGTAAAAGCTAGTATTTAAAGGTTACCTTATTCTAAGTTCCCATTTCTTAGTGGTATGAACTCATCATTCACATTTATTGCCTACTATCTTGGCTACAATATTATACTAAATCTAATTTAGAAGTTCGGTGATGATTTTGACCCTTAAGCTTCCAATTTCAAATTTCATGATCTTACAAAACTAAATGTTAGCTCATAGCATCTTATAGATAATCATATAACACCACACCTTATATACACATGGGGGTACATACTAGTCCATCATATAGTATAAAGTCAACCATCATATGTCATATATGCCATAATAAAATCAAGCATTATTATATCCATACATGTATCCATATTGTTTCCATCACATAATATAACCAATGATTAGTCAAAAATTGTCTAAGGCATATATCTAGCTAGTATCCAAGCATCATATAAATTCCAGAAACTAGGAAATCATAACATATTTATAATACATATGTTGGGAAAATAGGTATTTGAATGTTGCTTCTGGATTTGATTGTGTGAGTATTTTTTCATCAATGTTTTGGATCACACTCTGTGATCCACCATAGGACGAAGATAGAAAGCATAAGGAGAAAATAAGATAAATTGCAAGCCTAAACTCTCTAAAAAGAGGGGAGGTTGAAGGGAGGGGATAGTGGTTAAAAGGAGTTAGCAGAAAGTCAAAGGTAAGACCCAAAAAAAATTGATATAAAGGAAACAAAAAGAAAGAGAGAGCCAGAGGTTAATAAGAAAGGTGATAGAAGATAATTAAAAACAAATCACAAGAACCACCAAAACACCAAATAGGGAATAGAATTTATAAGGCTCACTAACAAATAACAAGAAAATCAATAAATATAAGAGAAATTTAAAAAAATCAAAATGAGAAAGAAACATAAAAAATCCCAAAATAAAATCAAAAGATACACAAATAAATAGACAATCATACATTGTAAAAAAATTCATACCATAGTATAAACAAAAATATGAGAATGAATATTTTAAGATCAATAAAATCAACAAACCAATGGTGGAGAATAGGGTTAAAGACAAGGAAATCACAACAGATATCAACCTAATAATTGTGCTAGAGGAAGTGGCTAGTGAAATTAGAATCAACAATCAACAAAGCTCAAGGACTGATAAACTATTACCTTTAAAGGGAGATGCTGAAGAAATTCTTAGGGAAGCAGCAATAGATAAGAGCAATATCAATGCAGGCATATAGAATTTCGATAATGAAATCATTGAAACAAGAATCAAGCAAATAGTGGAAGATTTCATTAACATGGATGAAATAAAAAAAGAAAAGGAAGTACTCATAGCAAAGATTAAGGAAATGGATAAGCAGGAAATGATGGAGCAACCCTTTGAGGAGGATATGATCAACCCCAAGGATCAGTTTGAAAACTTTAAAGATCTTAATGAAATTGAACATGCAGAGAATGCAATCATATTTGGTCAAAAATATGAGGAAACTCTTGAGGAAGAGAATGTAGTACCCCTTCCAAAACTAGGTTTGGAACCATGCCACCCAGATAGGACCAGCCTAGAATTTGGCAAACTCCCCAAGAAAAGAGGAAGAAAATAAGTTGTTGATCTTATCTTACAAGTGGGCACTGCAAAAAATCAAATTAAAATCACATCATTGATTCATGATGGGAAGGGGAAGAGCCTTCCCATGGAGAAATGAGTTCATAACATAGAATGTTAGGGGCATTAATGCCCCTAACAATAGATGCATGCTAAAGTGTTCCCTTAATAACTTTCAAGTAGAAATAGTAATATTACAAGAAACTAAACTCGATCAGGAAAAAGGATCATAGCTAGTCAATAAAAGCTTGGGAATTAGGAAGAGTATCACTAGAGAAGTAGAAGGGGCCTCGGGAGGATTAGCAATCGTATGGGATCTGAGGAAAGTATCTTATGAGAATACAATTAACAATAAAAATTGGCAAGGAGGATGGGTTAGGAGCATTTTCAACAACATAAACTTCTTCTTAATTAACATATATGGACCCACCCCGAGTTCAAACAAGAAATAATTATGGATAGAAATTAGAACTTTTATGGATAGTCATCCAAATTGGGAGTTTATACTAGGAGGGGACTTCAATGTGATTTTATTCAGTCATGAGGAAAAGGGTGGCTCCATAGTACAGTCACAAGCTCAGAAAGATTTTCAAGATTGGTTTTAGCATGTCAATCTCATAGAATTTACTACCACTAATGGCACCTTTACATGGCATAATCCTAGATCAGGCTTTTGTAGTATTGCATAAAAGTTGGATAGATTTTTCTTTAAGGGGATCTTGGGATCTTTTCATGGCAACTTATCACCATCTATTCTACCTAATGGAGGGTCGGATCATTTCCCATTTTCTCTAGATATAGAGGAAGAAACAAAACCTAGGAAGTGTCCATTTAAGTTTGAAAGAATGTGGTTGCAAGATCCTACATTCATTGGGTTAGTTGAGAAATAGTGGAATGAGGAAGAGGTTGTTGGATCAAAAAAAGTATTATTTTAATACAAAACTAAAAATAATCAAGTAGAAAATCCTCCAATGGAACCAAGATCATTTCAAAAACATCTTCAGAGAAAATGAAATCACGAGGAGGAAATGCAAACTATGAACCAAGAAGTCATCAAATGTGGCATGACCCATGATAGATACACTAAAGAAAAAGAATTATTATACAAATATGAGGATATACTATCCAAAGAAGAAGCTTATTGGAAGCAAAAATCCAAAGACACTTGGTTAGTAGAGGGCGACAAGAATACAAAATTATTTCACAACAACACCAAATTTGGGAGAGCAATCAATAGAATAACAAGCATCAAAAATAGAAATGTCACAATACATACAAAACCAAAGGAGATATCCACAGAAATTATTAGTTACTTTGATAATCTACTCAATGACTACGAGGCTCAGATCTGTCATCACAACAAGAGTTACTTAGTTGCATACCTAAGATTATCACAAATGATCAAAACAAGATCCTAAATCAGAAGTTTACTCCATCAGAGGTTGAAACCACCCTAAATCAACTTCATCCAGATAAAGCCCCTGGGTCGGATGGTTTCTTTGCGTGTTTTTTTCAAAAATGTTGGCACATCTTTGGGACATAATTGACAAACACCCAAGAGAGTATAATAAAGTATGGCAGTACATTAAGAGAAATAAATAATAATTTTATTGCCATGATACCTCAAAAAGAGAAAGCCAAAATCCTAGATGACTATAGACCCATATTATTATGTAATACATTGTATAAAATGTTTTCTAAATTATTAGTTAATAGAATTAAGTCATTAGTATCCCTTATGATCTCTGAAGAACAAACAGGTTTTGTTCCAGGTAGGTCAATCTTTGATGGGGTAGTCATAATTGAAGAAGCCATCACACCATTCAAAATAATTCAAACCCAAATATGCTCATAAAACTAGACATAAAAAAAAGGCCTATGACAACGTCAATTGGAGATTCTTATGCAAATATATGGAGGCATTTGGTTTCTCTAAACATTGGATTAAGATAATATTTTGTTTTATATCTACTCCTAAATAGTTAGTTTTAATTAATAGGTCCCCAGAAGGATACTTTTTCCCATCTCGGGCCCTCGGGAAAGGGGATCCCCTTTCTCCTTTTCTTTACATCATTATGTCAGAAGCACTAAGAATAACTTTAACTAAGGCTCAAAACCATAACCTAATTCAGGGAGTTAAAATTACATAAGGGGTTGATAACACTACCCATTAGCAATTTGTTGATGACATTATTCTAGTAGGAAAAGGTACTAGACAGGACACTAAGAAACTTAACAACATATTATAGACATATTATAAAGCAATGGGCCAGGGGTTCAATAAAGAAAAATCAGAAATTTTCTTCTTCCACATGGAGGATAGAGAAGAACTTGTCATATGTAATATCCTAGGTGTTAAGAAAGGAACATTTCCTAGGAAATATTTAGGTATCCCTTTGGATAAAGACACAAGGAGTAACAAATTATAGAATCTCTGGTGGAAATGATGGATCTTAGAGCAGATAGTTGGAAAGGAAAATGGATTACTAATGTGGGAAAAGCTAACATGTTAAAATATGTCCTTGAAGCCTTACCAATCTATCAGATGTCTTATCTCTCCTTATCTCAAGAAGCAAGACAAAACCTTGAGAGGAAGATGCACAAATTATTTTGGTAAGGAACATCAAAAAATAAAAGAATGGCCTTAATTAGCTAGGAGAATGTATGCAAACCTAAAGAGTATGGGGGCATTGGCTTTGAAAATTTGAAACATCAAAATAAAGCCCTAAGTGCCAAACTCATATGGAGACTATACAGGGAAACTAATAGTAAATGGTCCAAAATCCTTAAGAATAAATACCTTAATAGTGATTCCCAAAACAAATCTTTAGTTCTACTAATCCTCCTAAAGGCTCAAGAATATGGAATTTTATGCTATAATGCAAATGGTTCATTAATGATTTCATCACTTGGGATATTCAAGATGGTGGAAAAGCTCTATTCTAGACAAACTCTTGTGGGGAAACTTGGCATTAATTAAAATCCTAATCTTCTCAATATCAGATGTTATTTGGAGGAACAATGGGGCCCTTATATTAAGAACTATATTGAATTTCCTGTGAATGATCCTTCACTTGGATAGAAATGGAAGGACTTTGACAACTTTCCATTACCTAGGCAAGGAATAGAGGAATTACCTAACATTCTAAGAGGCAAAGATATAAATCTAAAAATTGGGGAAGATAGGCTAATTTGGATAGGTTCTAAATTAGGTAATTATAATACCAAAGATGGATATTAACCTTAGTCAAACAACGTCAATTGTTGAAATCAGACCTCCCTTTGCACTTATGTTGAGATAGAGTTTGCCTTCCTAAAATGAGCATGTTCTTATGGCTGGCACTACAAGGGAAAATTATTACTATTGAATGGTTTCAAAAATTAGGTTTTGAAGGTCCATCGAAGTGTGTGTTGTGTGAAGCTAATGAAGATCCATTCATCACATATTATTAGGGTATCCTTTCTCGGTAGTATGATGGAAATTATTAATGGATAAATTGGATTGGTCCTCAACACTAGACCAAATAATCTCAAGGAAACTTTACAAGGATGATCGGACCTTAGCTTCAATAATTTATATAAATGCCTATGTAAAAAAACTCCCTCCATACTAACCTGGGAGATTTGGAAAGAAAGAAATAGGCACATTTTTCAAGATAGGAAAATGAGACATGATAGTCTTGTTACAAGTAGTGGTTATCATTTCACCAAAAGATTGACCTGTTAATGCCCGATACAACCACTAGAATTATAGAAGACATAGGAGGTGGTTAAAACATGTCACGAATCCTGAGGGGAGCAATGACCATTTTGTCAATAATCTCCCCCTCAATGTTACTCGAGGGGATTCAAACCTGTGACCAAGCTCTGATACCACTTGTTACAAATAGTAGTTGTTTTTTCACCAAAATATTGACATGTTAATGCCTGATAAAACCACTAGACTTATAGAAGACACATGAGGTGGTTAAAATGTGTCACAAATCCCAAGGGGAGTGCTGACCATTTTTCCAACAAGTCTATTAAACAAAATAGAAGCTTCAATAGTGGAGACAGTGAATAATAGACTAAAAAATGGGAACTTAAATGAAACAAAGTTTATAACATGGGACAGTAAGATGAGGAAGAATTAGTTTGGATTGATCATGTAATCACATTTCTATGACAACACTAAGGAAAAGAAAGAAAAAAGAGCTCAATGTCAATGTCCCAAACCTGAGAAGGGGTGGTTTAAACTTAATTTTTTCAGGGCTTCGAGAGGAAACCTAGGAATAGCTGGCATTGGAGGTATCATTCACAACTTTGAAGGTAAAATCTTTTCCAATTTTACTAAACCTCATGCATGGGATACTAACATGGTTGAGATTAGCACTCTTGTGGAAGGCCTAATGTTATGTCATAAATTATTGATCAAGAAACTAGTGATTGAAGGGGATTCCTTGTCTATTATAAATGCTTTAAGAACTGGTAGTACTCAAAATTGGAAATTACAATCTAAACTAGGAAAGGCAATGGAGTTGCTTAAATATTTTAATGTAGTAACTATTATCCACATTTACCAAGAAGGCAACAAAACAACAGACGTATTGGAAAACCTTGAGGTGGATGGTATAATTTTAGAAGACATATTACAATCCTAAAAGGTTGAATGCCATTATTATCATATTTTGATTGGTTGTTAGGAGTATGCTTATGGGGATATAGATATGATTAGTCTATACTTTTTTATGTATATATTAATATTTTCATTTTAAATACCTTTAAATGGCCTCCTTTCTCCTATATTGGGTCATTCTCTTCCCTTTATCCACTTTTATATATAACTTCATGGGCTTTGTATTATTCGTTTGATTTGCTTTCTTAGATTTGCCTTTCAATTTAAACATTTCTAGGAAATTATTATAATTTTTTGGACTTTATTTGCCCCACCCATTCAAATTGTCATGTGGTTTTATGATTTCTCTTGGCCCCTCTTTTCCTTGGTTTCTCTTTGATTCACACTACATCGTTTAGTAGATTTCCCTTACTTTGTCATGATAATGCATCCTTTTTTCTAGGGTTCTTGTGCAACTTATAGAGTCTTCGTGTTGCTTCACTAGCTTTCCTTTCATATTCTTGATCTCATGATTTCTAGATAGCATGATTAGCTTGTGTGCCTCTTTTCTTAGGTTATTTATTTTTGGTTTCCCTTTAGTTTTAGGCAGTTCTATATTGGTAGCAATTGTTGTTAGGTGGAGTCAATTTTTGGTTGTTGATTTTAGATCCTTTGGTGAGAATTTGTCATTATCACTGGGTATGTGCAAGATCTTGAGGGGCCAAACTATGCCCTTAAGTGGCAATGAAAAATCAGTAAATCAGGGTTAGTCAACTTAACGTGAAAATTTCAACTAGCTATCAACCTAATATCAAAAAGTTGTAAAAATAAAATCTATAGAAAATTGAATGTAGTTTCTAAACTACTAGGCCTTTTTTGAAAAAAAGTTAGTATGATTGGTGTAAAGTATAGATTTTGATGCAGCAGTACAAAAATTTCTTGAAAAAAATAAGAAGTGGGTGTATGTCTGACCACCTTAATTATAATCAAATGATAATATTTTATTATAAGATTTTATATATAAGTAGTAGACTCATGCCCGGATGTGATGCATAATTTTTTGTAATTTTATTCCAAAAAAATAATTAATTATGAATATTCTGCTACAACATTTTCAGAATTAAAAAACTCTCGTGTCTGACCACCTTAACTCATTCAAAACTTTACAAAATTCAAAAAAAAAAATTCTTTATAGTAGGTGAAGCATAGAATGTGACGCATTTTTCGGATTTCAAAAATGTTATACCGTCTGAAAGTTATAGTTATTTTTCAATCAGTATATAAATCAGCACTTTAGAGGTAACTCAATTAGAAAATAACTAATAATTACTTACCGAATTCAAAATTTGACAGCAATTATATCGATAGAAAGTTGATAATCTCCTTAAGATATCCTTTTCGTTTCATCAAATTCAAGTAAAAAAAAATCGTCAGCTACATGGTCGAAGTCTGGAACTCAAAGAAACAAGGGGAAAAAATGCTTTTGAGACATTTCAATAGTTGACCATGCAAGTTTGGTGTACAAAGCAATACCGAGCCTAATTGGGTACCCGATACTTGAAAATGCTGGCAGAATTTTGATTTTTCACTTTTCCCTCCCCTTTCTCCCTCCCATTTCTCCATCCTTCATATGATTATATATATTAGATTATATATTATATATAATATATATTAGATTATATCAAAAACTATATATTAGATATATATTAGATTATATATAAAAACTATATATTATATCAAAAACTATATATTAGATTAAATATTATATATATTAAATATTATATAATATACATTTTACAATAAATATTATTTAATATATATTAATATTAAATGTTTTTGATTAAGGAAAACAGGTTTTAAAGGGGCCCTGAAACCCAAACAGTATTAAGCATATACAAAAATATAGCAATTGCAGTTCACTAAGATAGATAGCCATAGCAAAAAATAGGCCAAACACAGTCCACCAACAAAGTGAACAGTAAAAACCAAGAAACAGGACCAAAAACAGAAAGCACAAAGCCAGGCTAGGCCCAAAAAAATCCAGGGAGTAGATCAAGCAAATTCTCTGAGGATCTCCATCGCTCGAATCTCGAGCTCAGATGCCTTTTTCGCTGCATCCTTGAGGTCATCCAAATCCTTGTTAGGTTCCTGCGTGTCTTTCTTCATGGTGCTAGACCTAGTTCTCTTCCTCAGCCCTTCCTTCAGAGTTTTATCTTTGCTACTATTTGGAGACTCCTCCTTGTTGCTCCTGTGTTCCTCAAATTTACTGATCAAGACTTTTATGTTATTATTTGAGGCTTTGAGAATGTTGTGGCTCTGCTCCGCAATTTTCTACAAAGTTCCCTCCAAGCTCTGCATTCTCTTCTTCACATCCTCCATTTTTCTTTCCATCTCATTCTTCTCCTTTATTAGCGTAATCTTTCTGTTGTTGCCCTCCCTTTCCAGCATTCCCACCCAAAATTTTAGCTCCTGAATTTCATGGAAGGTCCATTTGGTTGTCCTGTAGCTATCAATGACACTATTTTTGGCATTATTGAGGACATCCATCTAAGGGTGTTCTTTGGTGATGTCACTTAGAATCACCAGGGTAGGGTCTATGATGTCCTCCATTTTATTCTTGCCTTCCTTGTTTTCCTTAACCAGGGTTCTCATCATTTCTCTCTTTAGGCCCATTCTGACAAACACATTGTGGAAGTCTCTCCAAACCACATTCTTCTCTTTATCTGTTATCTTGCATGCATACTGGTTGGCCCCTTGATATTAATATTAAATGTTACATTATATATCATATATTATATATTATTTTATAAGTATAATATATTAATATGTATTTTACAACTATGTACAAAAGGTTGGAAGATTGCAGAAAAATCATGGATGGCCATTGAAAGAAGCAAAGGAAATCAATCAGCCATTTAAAAAATTCATGGGTGGAGAGAGAGAGAGAGAGAGAGAGAGAGAGAGAGAGAGAGAGAGAGAGAGAGAGAGAGAGAGTAAGATAGAGAGAGAAGGGGAAGGAGAGAGATAGTAGGAGAGAGAGAGAGAGATAGAAGGGGATGGGGAGAGAGTAGGAGAGAGAGAGAGAGAGAGAGAGAGAGAAGGGGATGGGGAGAGAGTAGTAGAGAGAGAGAAGGGGAAGGGGAGAGAGTAGGAGAGATAGAGAGAAGGGGAAGGGGAGAGAGTAGGGGAGAGAGAGAGAGAGAGAGAGAGAGAGTAATTAGTAAGGAGCAAGGCAAACTTAAATAATATCACAGAAGGCATTAGAAATCTAAATTCAAATTAGGAGTTTTAAGCAAAGTGAGTAAGGTCCTGGATAGGGACATTATAGATCCACACATTGTTTAGTAGATACCTCCAAGAACCCACATACACAAGAGTAGGTTTGAAGTAAGACTAAGATTGTTTATCGGTTCAAAAATATCATTGTGTTGTACTTTTGATTAACATCCAATGATTGGATGTGAAATTCACAAATTTGATTATATTAACCACTGGTTCTATTTCAAATTCTGGAAAAAAATGGATATTTGACATATGTTCATAAATTTCAGTTAACACCATTTTAAAATAACACATCAGTTTATTTTTACACATTGAGGATATCATCAATAGGAATTGGACTAAAATTGACATAGGTCATAGGAAATAAATGCCCTAGCTATTTTTTGTCTTCTACATTTTGAGTTTCTTATTATAATCAGGAGAAGAATATTACTCTCCATATGGTTTTGGACAGTAACATTTGTACTTCCTCTTCACAAACATTTCTTCCCTCATCTTGTTGCCTATTG